>ML685817.1:2172623-2189120 GCA_007922175.1 Pelusios castaneus | reverse complement strand
TCTTCCTTTCCTTTTTTTCCCCTCTTCTTTGTCTTCCTCTTCCTTTCCTTCCTTTCTCTTCCTCTTCCTTTCCTTCCTTTCTCTTCTTTCTTCCTTTCCTTTTTTCTTTTTCTCTTCTTTGTCTTCCTCTTCCCTGCCTTCCTTTCTCTTCTTTCTTCCTTTCCTTTTTTTCTTTTTCTCTTCTTTGTCTTCCTTCCTTCCTGCTCTTTCTGTCTTTGCTTCCTTCCTTTCTTTCTTTTTTTCTTTGTCTCCTCCTTCCTTCTCTTTTTTCTCTCTCTCCCTTCTTTTTTAAAACTTTTTAAAAATTAATTTTAAATAAAAACCTTTCTTAAAATTAGATTTCAATTCCAAATTCATTCCAATTAAATTAATTAAACACAATTAATTAATTAATTCTATTTACAGTCACTTTATCTTCAATTAATGCCTATAATTTCTGTCTTGTGAGTTTTCCCCAAAAATTTATTCTGAAAAAGTTTTTCACACGGCTTGAAAATTTTGCACACAAGCCACCAAACCTAGAGGGAACATTGGCTACTAGTTGCGTACACAACAGCAGGCCAGCAGGCTAACATCGGTCAGTCAGTCCCACACTCTGGGCCTGGCCGGAGCCCACAGCACCAACAAAAAGTGTGTGGATGCATTACTGCCTGCCACCCAGTACCCAGAAACACAGGCCAGCAGCAGATGTGATAGCTACGCATTCACGTTTTTTTCTAATTATAATACGGCCCCCCAACAGTCTGAGGGACCGTGAACTGGCCCCCTATTTAAAAAGTGTGAGGACCCCTGCTGTAAGACCTCACAGGTTGTCTTTCAGTATATTAGCGGCCTGCATAGTTAATAAAACTTAACAGTTTTTACCTTGTATTTTTATTTCTTTGATATATTCAAAAATTTACTGTTTACTGCACTATTTTCAGTGTTATTTCTTTATGACACGACGGACATCAATAGGAGTTCCGTTACCTTTTTTTTTAGAAAAAAAGCACTGAACACAACTATATATATTGAACAAACAGGACAGTCTCTGCGCAAAAGAATAAATGGACACAAATCTGACATCAGAAATTGCAACACTAAAAAACCAATAGGGGAACACTTCAATCTCTCTGCTCACTCCATTGACGACTTGCTAATAACTGTGTGATTTGACCTCACCTTCCTCTATGTGCTGTTCCCCAGTGTTTGAATCCTAACATCTATTTTGATTTGCTGTTACAGCCTGACCTGATCCTATGTCATACACTTCCCTGCATTTAATTTCCTCCCATTCTGTAAGTTTCCCATCTTCAAAGCATCTGAGCAAGTGGGATTTTCTCCCACGAAAGTTCATGCGATAAATAAATCTGCTAGTCTTTAAAAGTGCCACAGGACTCAGTTTTTCTGCAATAGCCTAACACGGAAACCCCTTGGAACTTAAAAGTGGAGCATCCAGAGACATCACTCAAAGTTGCCTTACCTTGTCAATTGATTTTTAAACTTTCCCTTTTTAAAAAAAATAGTTTATATTTAACATAGTACTGTATTATATTTCCCTCCCCTGCCTCCCTCATGCCTCCCTCTTCCCCCCGCCATCTCTGCTGCTGTCTGATTGTGTACTTACAGTTCCAAATGAGATGGGTGGTTGACTGGTCAGCTCATAACTCTGGCATTCATAAATCTGAGATTCTATTGTATACAAGGCTGGATTAAGGGGCCTTCGAGCACCAGGCTGCCTCACCACTGTGGGGCCCTGCCTGGCCTGGGGCCATGGCCCCCCATCACAGTAGTCTGCAGGTGGGCCACAGCTGGGGAGGGACCTGAGGCCAGAGGCTGCTCTCTGCACTGGCCCCAGCCCGTTTGGGCTGCTCCCAGGGGCAGTAGCTCTGGCTGGCACATGGTGTGGCCTCTGCTGTGTGCCGGAGACTACAATGTGCCAGCTGGCCCCGCCCCCAGAGCAAAGTGAATATGCACTGGCTCGCCCCAGCCCTAGGGGTGGACCAGTTGGCCCAAGGGCTGGACAGGAGCACAAAGCCTGACCTCTGGCCCCAGGTTCCTGCCCCTCCCCACCCCCCCAGCACTGGCAGGGGCCCTTCCAGCACCTCCCCTAAGCCCTGCTGGCACTGTGGTGATTGAATATGGTGGCAGATCATGCAAGGACCTTAGAACCTGCAGACCTGGGGCCCCCTTCAGGCCAGGGTCCATTAATTCAGCCTTGACTATATATTCAGGGATTAACACAAGTGGTACTCAGGAGCACCTAACCTTTCAAAATGCATACTGAAAACTTTCCCCAAAGGCTCACATGTGTACCAGCATACCCAGCACAGATCCAGGCTCACTCACCATACTTGAAACCATGCTCCCAGCCCCTGCTGCCAGTGGCCCAGCTCCTGGGCTGGATCTGGCCGCTCACCCCTGCTGCCACCACTATTCCCAGGCCGGATCTGGCCCCTGCTGCCTCTGGCCCCGCTAGCCCCAGCTCCCAGGTCAGATCTGGACCCCGACCTCTGCTGCTACCGCTGCCACCTGGAAACTCCGGGGCTGGCTCCTGCCTTCGGCTCTGCTGGTCCCAGGTCCTGGGCCAGCTCCTGCCTTTGGCCCCGCTGATTCCTGGATGGGGACAAATGCCATGACTAGCCTCCTTCCCCCTGCCCATCCAGTTTGGGGCCAGCCACTACAGGACCTGATCCGAGGCAGCTGCTGCCCCCCACAGTCTACCTAAGAGGATTTAAATTTCCCTCCTCTTCTCCTGCTCTGCATCATGTGCCTCAGTTATATGCAGCAGAGCAGACTTATAAGAGCCAGCGCATCTCTTTGCGCTTGCATTGCTGGCTCGGGACTTGGGGCACTGGCTTGGACACTCTTGGCTCATGCACTGTGAGCTCAGTGCCAGCGATGCCCCTGGAGTAAACCCTGAGGTCTATCCATGTTCCAGGCTGAGAAAAGTATTTAATACCCAACCCAGAGCCACTTTAAGAGAGATGCTGAGTGACGCCCTGGCAGGGGGTGGTGGTGTTGCTGAGGCTACCCTGTCCCAGCCAGAGCCAGGCTGCAGGGCTGCTGCAGGGGACCAGCAGCTGCACATACTGGGTAACTGCAGAGGGGAAGTACAGGTGGGGGGGGGCAGTGCATCTCTCCAGCCTCACGTTCCCCCCTGCAGGTACAGGCCTCCATCCCCAGGGCAGGGTGAGGGGGGCCGGGATGCCTCCTGCCCCTGTGGGGGGGAGAGAGCGTGAGGCATGAGGGGGCGCAAATGTGACATCTGATAGCCGGTACCAAACAATTTCTGCTAGTACTCATTGGAGAACCTGATCTGAAAATTATGTCGACCCCGGTGTATATTCATGTCTGAATGAGTGTGTGAACAAATTATTGGGGGAAGGCAAAGTTTAAAAGAGTGGTTTGCACCAAGTTACAAAACTTCTGAGATGTATGGTCTTTCTTTGGACTTATCTTCCCTGTAGCCCTTCTATGCCACTGTCTAGTTGGATGTCACCTCCGTTTATTAGAAAGAATGGGAAAAGGCAGTATTACCATTGTAAGAGCTCTACTGCTGCAACAGAATGTTTGACACACAGCGAGTCCTGTGAATGGGTGTCAGAGAGGTAGTGATCACATCTATCCTGTTTAATAAATACAAAGACGCATTTTCCTTAATTTTTTATATATAAATTACATTTCAAAATAGCAGTGATCTTTGGCCATCTTCTCTTATAGTTAAAACCACAGGGACTTCAGCCTTATTGGCATCATCCAAGTCACGTTACAGTCAACCCAAAGTGACCTTCTTTTATGCAGCCTTAACCCTTACATAAAAAATGGATATTCTTTCAAAATGATTTTGGGTAGTACATTAGAAGAAATGGAAAGATGCAGCACCAAACAATTTGTTAATTAAATGGGAAACTAGCTCAGGATTAGATTTCCAAAAGCAGCAAATGTAAAATTAGGCACAGAAGGTGCTTTGGAGATGATTAAAGGGTCAAATTAAACTCAAGACAATATTACATATTCTGGGGAAAAATACAGGAATAAAATGGTTAAAGAAGAGACTCTCTGCAATTCTTGTTCACCAAGAAGTCATGTCAGCACACAATGTATTTTTGATGTACTTTAAAATGCTAGGCTTCTTAATTAATAATAAAATCCAAATGTTAGGTATCTACAACTAAATGTGTATATACTCCACTATTAACTACTGGAAACATAGGTCCTGAGTCTCCACTGCATTACTGCAGTTTTATGTTGGCAAAACACCACTGACTTCAGTGAGTTATACCAGCATACAAGTGAAGTAACACAGAAATTAATCAGGGTCTAACTTTCTGATTATAATATTAATTTGCAAGAGTATAAACATGAACAACCTAGCTATGGAGTACAGTGTTCCAGATCACTTTAGTTATAACATGCATATTAAGGAATAAACCAGAGAGATATCTGATAGGGATGCTTCAGTAATACTAATGCAATAATAATTTGCTGAAAGAAAAATAAATAATTTAATTATACTGACTTCTTTATGTTGGGTTCTTTGTAGCAAACAGTGACTCGTCTCTGTCTAGTCAGTGGTGTTGAGTTTTCTTCTAAAACATTCTGGAGTTTAGGCAAGGAAGTGTGGGAATATAAACTGGTATTTGTCACATCTTGCAGAGCTTTAGTATCTGTGAATACAGTTATGCTTCTATCTTTCATTTCAAATAATTTCTGAATCACTAATTAAACTTTTAAAAAAACATCTGAAAGCTATTATTTGTTGCCTGAAGTTCTCTGGGTACAGTCCCTTCTTTGGAGTCACATGGACCTGATTCTTGGTGAGTCAAAGTTCCACTCAGCACGGGACATGGTGGATAAGAATAAAGAAATATTCTGGAGCCAGTTGTATACTTTGACTTTTGGGGCAGGTTAGAAAAGCATCAAGGCTACTGTAACCTGGAGCTGGCTTTCTGTGTCCCCAAGAGCTTGTTGTGGCAATCAGGAATTTCCATAGTACTGCTATATTATTTCACTCATGGCCTAACATGACTGTGGATGCAGAGGAGTGGCATAAAATTACCATGTGGCAACTCTCCCTATTGCCAAGGGAATTCCCTGGAGACAGCATCTGCTAATTTTAATGCCCATGCACACCTACAGAGCTACAGAAAGGGGCCATAATTAAATGATTAATTGAACCACATATTAAACTGTGGGGAGACCTAGAGAGTTTTAGAAATTTTTCAATTCCCTTCTAGCCATAAAGTATATTATAGAGAAGCATAAGTAGTGTATTAAAAAAGAAGGTAGCTTTGGTAGGAAATTATTTTTTCCATGTGAGCTTCTCCATAGCCTTCTGAGTTTACTAAAAAGATATTTTGGAATGTCATCCAATCTTTTCAACAGTCACTTTAATTTGGAATCAAAAGGTCAAGCACTTTTGATAATTTGGGAGAAATACTGAAATGATTCATATTTCCTTATCTAAATTTCAAAGATCTTCACTATACATCACATTTCCTCTAAAAAACACTAAAAGGGATTTAGCATATGTAGGAATTCAAGATGAAATAATGTGAAGATTTTCTAAACTCTTGGATGAACCAAGATATAGACTAAACACTTCTGTGCTTCCTACATTGTTTCAGACTTAATGCATATGGATGGGTACATCTTATAATCTTGTTTCTGAGCTGGGATTGGGGTAGGAATGAATTTTTTTTTTCTGATAATCACTTCCTGCCATTTGAAGTCAGGGCTCACATTGCTTCTGTTTGTAAGGACTCGGGTGTGAGTGGTCAGGCACAATGGTTAGGGAAACCGGAACTGGAACTGGGTTCAAAGCTGGAGTCAGAATCAGGAACCAAGCCAAGGATAAAAGCTGGAGATGAAGTCAAAGGTAACCTTCCCATTCCATGAGACACCAGAGTCTGCCCTGTCTGATTTTGGCACCAAGCATGGTGGATGAGATATTCATTGTGGTCTTGAACGTGTACGGCCAAAGGAAGTGGTTTAGAGCACTGATGGAATGGATTTCAAGAGCTGTATATGGAAAACAGGGTGTATTAGAGGAAACAGGGTAAGTCGAGTTCAAAGTGACTGAGGGCATATCTTCACTGACGGCAGCAAATTCACCACAATCAGTTCGAACTTCTGGATCGACTGCTCAGGTCTGTAAAGACTCACTCAGCCAATTAGGAAGTTTGATTCTGCAACACCAACCGGTCAACCAGGTAGCTCTGGTTAGAAGGGAGGCCCCTCCCTTCAAACCAATGCAATGTGTGTGCAGGGAGCAGAGAATTTTAGTTTCATTTACAAGTGTGCTACATATGCTAGGCATTCAAACTGCTAGCTCTAACTCTTCCATGGCTTGTGAAGGCAAAATGGGAAGCACTATGTTTTTGGAGGAAAGTGAATCCTTTTCAAAGGAAGAGCATTGCCTAATACACTTAAAAGTTGTTGGATCCCTACTCAAAAAAACATCTTCCAACAATAATTTTCTCATGATCTAAAACCCAGTCTCCAACCTGAAATTTTTAGGCAAGACTAAGTGGTGGTAAAGCAGCTCTGGAATAATTTGATTGCATTGCTTCCATTTCATTTAGCTTCCAAACTTGAATCTGGGATGATGCATGCATTGGTTTCTGATCTCCTTTCACTGGACAAAAATGTAATGTTCAGACTGATTACACTTTGATACCATTGATCAGAAGTTTTTGTTTACTCAATTGTGGATTCTGGAAAAGATGGACAAGACTGCATTACTAGCTTCTAGAGATCCCAGGTGATAGGAAGCAACTGCTAACCTATCAACAGAAATCTCTTATATCTCTAATTCAGTTACTACTCCTGTTCAACGTGCATTCCAATTGCCAGGTCATGGAGGGGTGGGGTGGGGGGCCGGAAGAGATAGGTAAATGCTTGGCTGCAGAATCATTAGTATTTGGATGCTATGTAATTGACTTCTCATTGACCTCTGATGATACAGCATCAGTACTTTCCCAGTAATAGCTTGCTGTCATAGGAATTTGGATGAGTGTGAACTAAATAAGAATAACTTTTAAGACAGAGTTGATGCCAACTGGATGAATATGAGCTAAGTGGGAATAATTTCTGAAAAGACAGAATTGCTGATGACTTTTTGAGAGAACATTGAGACCACACAGCAGCGTAGGCTTCTGCTAATATAACTGAAAAGGTTTTACCAATCCCTGGCCCAGGGGATTTGCAGTTTAGGATATGTCTATCTATACAGGGGGTATCCATTACCAGGACTGCTCTTTTTATTTTTTTTAAGCACCCAAAAGTTTGTTAGGGACTTTAAAAATCAAATAGAAAGACACAGTCTCTACCTTGAAGAGTTTGCAATCTAAATTCCAAATGTAATAAAATGAGTTAGGGTAATGAATAACAGATAGTAGATAGGGTAAGGAAGGCAACTGTTACCTCAATGATTGCAAACATTTCTCTCAACTGAGAACCTGGACACTGTCATCCACACCTTTTCCAGTTTTAGACGGATTACTGCAATGTTCTCTCTATATGTGGTTACACCTGAAGACCACTAAGACACTGCAGTTGGAGCTCAACTTCTGAATGTGACTGATCAAAGAAAACACCTTGCATTACTACGTCAAAAACTGTATTGGCTTCCTACTCACTTCTGGAAGTAATTTGAGGTGGTTATTCTATCTACTCAGGAATTCAGTCATCAGTCCAACAGAAACTGAGGTTGCTGGCTTTCAGTGCATGATGGAAGTCCATATGTTTTCTAAGGCTATTGCACAAAGAAGAAGACCTAGGAGATATTGACGTGTAGCCCCTAGCTTAACCTCTGCTTGGCTTGCATGCATGTATTCATCTATAGATCACATATTTATCTTTCTTTATAGGCTTAAGGAGTCTTATCATTATAGATCATAGGTTTTACATACTTAGCATAAGTTCATAAGTTAGCATAGTCATTATTATATTAATAGCTGGAATGGAAGGTACCTTACAGGCCTGTATATAATTATACAGCTTGTATGAAACAACTAAGGGCATAGTTATAAACTGCATAGAAGCTTACAAGATAAGCTAATATTAGATATGTTGGCACATAGGTCTGTTTGTTCAATGAATAGTGATGCAAAGATCCAGGGGGCTATATTTTGATCATGAAAGCCAGGTCAGAAGACAGAGAAACAACCAGGGACTTGCCCGTTTGGGCTCTCAATATCTAAAAGAACACTGCAAAACCCACAAGAATATCCAGAAATAATAAAAGGGGAAGATAGAAGAACATTCTGGAAGGAGGACATGCATCAATCATACGCATGAACCCATTAACCAATAGAATGAATGTATCCCTACAGTTTTGGGGATGAAGGCCCCATATTTGGGTATAGGAGGAGGACCTAAACTAACCCATGCTACACAGGGTATAAAAGAACAACCTTTGTTGGGGGTAGCTTCTAGCTTTTCCTATCTAACTTTCTATCTAGCTTTTCAGCTCAATCTGCAGCTTTCAGTTTAAAAAGCAGTGACAGCCTGACCTATCTTCCTACTAGCTACTTAGATTTTGCTTTAACAGTTTAAGTGTATTAGCGATAGGTATTTAGTATTGCCTAGCCCTCCACACCCCTCATCAAATCAAGGTACTGGACATCTCCCTCTTTTGACCAAGCTGTTGGATATGGGTGTGAGTATATTAACCTGACATTTCTAATCCAAATCTTAGTGTAGTTTAAAATATAAACTGCATACTATTTCTTGCATGTATCAGAATAGAAATTGATTGTAATCTGGTTATTAATTTGTTCATTTAACCTCTACTCAATTCTCTGCTTATCATTTATTCTTGCTGCAATAAAAGGTATTTATATAATACTTTGAAGTATCCATGTAACAATTCCTGTTGGGCATCACAGGGGGTCCCCGTTTTAAAATTACCTGTGGTCGGATTCAGGCAAGAACCCGAATTCCCTGATATGATCTACTGGCAACCAAATCCAAATAATAAAGAATCAGGCTACACATGTTACGTTTATTCCTGATGTATGAAGTCTAACTAGCTTAGCAATGGTTAACCTAACTTGTTTAAAGTGTAAAATTTGCAGAGACACAGATGAGTGCATTTTATAAATAAAATCCCCAAATGTATGAGTCAGAGATGCTCAGCTATGCTAAGATGCCCACTGAATACAAGGTTGTCCTCAACTATATAGGCACACTTACGCTCTGAGACCATGTTTAAATATTGGCAGAAATGATTCTTTTATATTCCTCTTTATCTCCTGTAATGCAAAAGTATAGTAGTTTGGACGTGGATGAGACTATATGCTGTAAGCAATTTCATAATGGTGGGAACTGTAAGAGCAGTAAATAGAAAAGATTCTTGGCTCTATCCTCCTTTTGAAAGGAAAAGAGTCTAATAAATATTTAAACTGTTATTTGCCCCTTATACAGCAGTGAAACTGATAGCAGCTTGCCTTATTGAACTGTTCCATTTTAAATAGTCAAGAGGAAATCTTTCAATTTAATTCTATTACATTCACTGAAAAGATAGTAGAGGCACTGATTATGACTGGTTCTCTGAGATCATTTAAAAATTGTTTGGGCTAAACATGATTCTGGGATACATTATAAACCAATAAGAATATTAGCTACTGTAACCAAAGAAAAAAACCTCTTAGTGGTTCTAAATCTTTCCAATTGCACCCGTGCATTACTCAGCTTTGATGATACTTGGAAATTTATGACTAAGAGTGGGAAGAGTGGAGATTTATACAGGCAATACTAAAAAGTTACCTTTTCTTTTTACAAAGCATTACACAATCTAAAATGTCCTTATTTCTCTATCACCGCTCAAATACTTACCATTACCTGTTCCTGAGGGTTTGTGGCAAGATCCTTTAAAAGTTGTCTCCATTTTCTTCTTTGTTCTATTAGCACACAGTACTTTCTCATAATTATTTTTTTCAAAGACTTCAGAGTTCTTCAGCATAGGGATGTTTTCTGAAATGTTATTGTAGTCAGCGGCAGAGAGCTCCATGTGTGGGAGACCCTCCTGTAAAAAGGAGCACGAATTAAATGGCATATCCTCGAAACAGGTCACAGGTGAGAATTTTAGAAGGCATGGTTCTTCAATCATAATGTTCATAAATGCTGATTTATTGTTCATGATGGGATCTTTCTCTTTTCTGACCTTCTGATCATCCAAAATATTCTGTTCTATCTGGTCAACTTGCCTGATGTTACATTCTTCTAGCCTGGTCTCAGAAAACTCAGAAATAAGTCTCTCATTTCTTTTAGAATGATCTGGAGAAATGACAATAGAAGTCTTTTTATTTGCTTTTGATATAGGGCCTACCCCTTTCTTTAACATATTAACATTATATTCATCCACCTTCTTCAAGGAAGATCTAGTCTGCTGTTTGTTTATAGTTATACTGTTCTGAATAGCTAAGATTCCCTGATTTTGCTGATTTTTTGTAGTACTGTTTCCATGAACAATCTTACTGTCCAACATGTGCTCATTTTTTAACTCTTGTTTTACAGGAAGTGTGAACTGTGTAAAATCTCCTGGCTGTATATTGATTTTCTGGCTAGCTTTTCCCAGTACACACTTTGAGCTACCCAGTGACACCTTATTATTCTTTCGGTCTACTTTTTTAATACCCACACAGTGCTTGGAAGTCTGTGTTTCTCTCCTCTCACTGTAATTATCTTCTTTGTGACATTCACTCTTTATATTACTCATCTGGTCTTGTTTTGCCATGCAACCAGGTTTGCAAGCCTTTGTTCCAGGATTTTTTAAACTTCTTTCTGAAGGGGCCCTAATTTTCTCTCTACAGTAATTTGTTTTGCTTATTTTAGAAGGGATTTGAAAGGTCTTGCTGGTTCTTTTTGGTATGATATTTTTCTCATTTACATCCAATAAATTCTGTTGTAGAGACAATACACTGGAGATATGGTTTTCTATACATGGTAAACTTTTAGTACAATAATCTTTTGATAGGGCTTTGTAATTAGATGAATGAAAGTCTGGGTTTTGCACTTCGTTGTCTATGTTCTCCAATCTTTCTGAGACCATTTGTTTGTTTATTTTCTGTTGAAAAGCATCATTTTTTAGTTGTTTACTTGGGCTTGCTAATTTAACCAAATATGTTCTTCTGGTAACTTTATCATTGTACTGGGAATTCTGTATATCATCCTGTTTATTGGCCCTTTGTAGCATCAGCTCCCCTAAAGCATTCCTTTCAGCCAGTCGTTCTGCCTCCCACTGAAACTCTGGAGCATCTGATTCAATAATGTTTGAATCTATAGTATTCTTAAGATTTTCATGCCTTTTTTCACTATGAAAATCAGAACTGCCTTTAGGATTGCTTTTAGTTTTCTCTTTATCTTTTTTTCCTGTGTTTGAATACCTCACTTTTCTCAAGTTTGCTGAAATATTATCAGCTTTCGCATTACTATTCATTTTATTTTTGGCTTTTGATGTAATTGTGAGTATTTTACCCACATCACTGGCAGTCAGTTCCATATCAGTATCATAAACAGTTTCCTCAGGCTTTAGCTGGTTACCAAAATGCACCTCATTTGAATCTGTCTTAAATTCATTGGTACGTTGAAGTGGTGAAGCAGGGTGAGACAACACATTTGGTTTTGCTTGCACACTTATTTCATCAATATTCTTGCCCTTATCAATGCTCCAGTCAGACCCATCACTTGGGGGTACCTTTTCATTAAAATCCACTATACCCTCATGAGTTTTTGATCTACAAGATATTACTTGTTGTTTCCTTTCAGTCACATTTCCACAGAATGGTAATGGACTATCATGTTTTGTAATCTTTTCAGACTGTCCCACAGATGGCACATTATCCAGATCAGACATGAGAGCACTATTGGAGCTTAGTTGTATACACGGCTGATTTTCTGCAATCAAAGCAAGTGAATGTGACTCAAAAAAGGTAATATAGAATCCAAAATGTGCAATTCACACTTACTTATAACTTTTAGACTAGTATGGAATGCTGAAGATTCATCAGAAATATGTGGATACCCATTTTAGGAGAAGCATTGCATTATATGTTATACACAATATACATTATATAGTAACCCCACCCCCACCAGAACTTATCAACAGCCTTCCACTGTCAATTATGAGATGCTACTAACTAACTTTTGAATTCTAGTAGAACAATGATGCTGCTTTAGTACAGCTTCATTCTTTCTCTCTTGGAGATATCACACTGGATAGTTATAGACGACTGCTCTGTCTCAACAAGGGTTCTCAGGTTAGGGTTACTACAGAGTTCCATACCATTCACTCTTCTATTCAACAGTATAGAGCAGTGGTGCTTAACTTATTTCCATTGTGGGCTGCATATGCAGCTCTCCATTTCTTACGTGAACTACACCCAAAATATATATATACACTATCTGTATAGCCTTGAGGGTGTCACATGGGCTGCAGTTGTGTGCTGAGTGGACCGCAAGTGGCCACTCTGCTGAGAATCACTGGCATAGATCTTTTAATGTCAGTATGAACAGCTGATCTTCATCCATTGCCAGAAGATCATTTACCAATACCTATAATGTGCTAAACCAGGTGCTTACCCAGAATGACCCAGGATGATTTGAGGCTCAGGATGCAATGATTTTGGCATACAAATAACATCCAGCTTTATAGTTCCTATCTCACCTCATTCAGCCCAGATAATGTCACTGAACACCACAGATAAACATCTGTTTAAGTTTGGAGTATAGAAAGTCTAAACCTCAATGCAGACATGACTGAAGTGATAATAGTAGATTGAGGAAAACGTGCAGGAAGATATGACAGAAGTCCTTGAAGTCCTTCCGGTTCTACAATTTATTTGCTCAAGTTTGCAACTTAGAAGTGTGGTTGGAGGTCTAGTTGCAGAACAGCAATGACCTGAAATACATGTTTCTATTTACATCTGGCAAGGAGGCTGTAACCTTTCCTGTCAGAAATAGATGAAGTTTACTTATCTGTTACTGGAAGTTCTTCAAGATGTGTGGTCCCTATCTGTATTCCACTGTGGAGTTACATATGCGCAACATGCCCCTGAAATCATACAATTTGAAAGTAGTGTATGTTGGTCTACACATGTGCCCTGGCATGTCTCATGCCACCAACCAAGACAGTAAAGGACAGGGCAGACTGACAGCCACTTCAGTTCCTTCTCCACCAGAATAAGATAAGATTCAAATCAGAGGGGAAAGAGTGCAGGCAGTAGAATACAGAAAGGACCACACATATAAAAAATCTCCCGGTACAGGTAACCTCCTCCTCCTCTCTTTTGAGTGATGGCCCCTATATATTCCACTGTGTGAAACTGACATGAATGCGGAAGGTGAAAGGATCAGGATGGTAGGGTTGAACAGAGAGCACCATCTCAAAGGAGGAATCAGCAGCGGAGTCTTGTATCAGGGCATAATGCACTGTAAACACATGGCTGGTGCTCCACATGGACATTTTACAGATATCTAGGAGGGGTATGCCCTGAAGAGACACTATGGTATTTGCTTGAGCTCTGGTGGAGTGAGCTTGTACCCCTGTAGAGGGAGTGTGGGGGGATGGAAAGGTGATAGCAGAAAAGAATGCAACCACATATCAATTTGGAAATTATCTGGATGGAGATGATGTGCCATCTGACACTCCCTGCTACTGTGACAAACAGTCTCAGGATTTCCTAATTGGTTCTGTTTTCTGTAGGTAAAAAGCCAAGGCTTGTTGAATATTGAGGGAATGAAGTCTCTGTTCTTCTGCATACGAGTGCAGTTTCGAGAAGAATACAGGTAAGTGAATGGATTGGTTAAAGTGAAATTCTGAAACTACTTGAGGCATAAATTTGGGGAGTAGGTGTAAGGAAACTTTATCTTTGTGGAACACAGTGTATGGAGGGTCTGCTAGCATTGCTCTGTGTTCATCAACCCTTCTTGCCACCGCAAAGGCAACAAGAAAGATGACCTTCATGGAGACAAGGAACCAAAAGAACAAGATTCAAAACCCATTGGGATGCAATATTTTGAGGAGGTACAAGAAGCTGAGGGAGAAACCCAACATCTTCAAAGATAGGATATAGTCTTGGATGAATAGAAATCTGTATTTTCTGGTAGAATACTTTTTCATTGTGTCCAGGACAAGAAGCATTTCCATTTAGCTATGTAATAATATTCCCTAGTCTAGTCCTTTCTGCTATTGGAAGGGATGCCACATATGGCTGAGGAACATGCATGTTCTAGGGACTACATCCATTCAAATACCATGCATTGAGGTAGGGTGATCATGGATTGGGATGATTGATTTTGCCATTGCACTGGACTACGGGTTCGGGAAATATTGGGAGGGTAACTGACAGGCAAGACGACGTGCAGGAGATTGGAGAAAGAACTGTGTGCACTAGAAAAGGGTGATCAGGATGATGGTCGCCCTTTTCTGATGAATCTTTTGTAGAAGGCATCACCCTGGGAGTGGTAACTTAGTGCTGGAAGTGATCAGATCTCTTCTTGGGGTTCTTCATCATGTGGAAATACCATGCAGCCCTATGTTGTGAAGTTCCCACTCGTGGTCAATTGTGAAGTGTCTAATGAGGGAAAGCAGGCTGCAGAGAGCATGGTCTGATTGCTGATGAACCAGTTCCAGAAACTGACTGCTTCTGTAGACAGAAAGGCTAATATTGCTCCCCTGTACTTGTCAAAGTAGAAGACCAAAGTAGTAGTCCCGTCTAACCATATCAGGTCATAGTGAAAGTGGATGAATGGAGGAAAGGACTCATACACCTTCCTCACTGTCCATAATTCCAAAACACTGATATGCATTTTGAATGCTGAAGATGTCCATATTCCTTGTGCTGTGTGTATCAGCCACGATGGGCTCCCCAACCTAGTAAGGCTGCATCCATAATGATGGTCTTGTCCAGGGAAGAGGAGAGAAGAAGGATCCTCAAGCATATATTATGAGGATTTGCCCACCATATGGCACTTTGTTGGGAACTCTCAGCATGACGTTCATGGAATGATGGCTTTGGGAGTAAACTGACTGTAGCCAAGCTTGAAGGCAACAAAGTTGGAGTCTTGCAAATGGAGTGACAAAAGGCCATGTGGTTAAGTAGAGACAGACTTGTTTTTATAGTTACCCAAGGGTTACTCACTATATTGTTCATGGTCTGGATGTACAGGGGTGCGTTCCCTGGCCTGGGTCTGATTGGGGTCTCAGAGCTACCTCTATGAGATACCTGAAGAGATGAAGTACCTACCCTTCTTGGGTATGGCTGTGGAAGAACGGGCAAATACCACACCACGCTGTTATGTGAGTTTCTCTGAGGCAGAAGAGGCATGTAGATAGTTGTCACTGACCAAGAAAGGGAAAATGGTGCAGAGTTTGAAGCCCAGAGTTCTGGGTATAGTCCAGTACCCATAAAGGGTACGGAGGAGAATGGTCATGGTTCCCCTAACTCTAAAGATATAAAAACTATTAAAACTGCTAAAAGTTATTTAGTACTATTAAAATGATGAACTATTTGCAATTTAATTAATATTGTTTTTCAGAATGACATCAGAGCTGAGGACAAAAGATTCTGATCTAGACTATGCAGTGGGAAGAGTTAATTGAAGAGGCAGCTAGTCTGCCCTGCCCTTTATCACCTCAGTCAGAGGCATAAGGTGAGCCAAGCTGCATGCACAGATCAACAGACACTAGTTCCAAATTCTCAGAGTCTGGGCACATGCATAACCCCACAGTAAAATTAAGTAGGGACCACCACTTGAAGAACTTGCTATTTCACAGTAAGACTACTGCACTGTGCTCTATACCTTAGAAACATTTGAAAACTGCAGCTGGTGCAGAATGGAGCACTGCTCTAGTTAAGCAGCTTTCCTTGTTGAGAAAACATGATAAGAATGGTCTGAGAAATGCAATGGCTGCCTGTTGGGTTTTGGAGGAGTTTAAGATAATGGTTTGATCTATAAAGCTCTAGCTGACCTGGGATCTTGCTAACTGAAACCACCTACCTCTTTATATGATATTACCATAGCTGCAGTCAGTGAAAGTGCTCAAGATGATGTCATCTCAGAATGGAAGAGGCTAACTTCCTGGCATTTTCTGAGAGGTCCCTTGACTCTGCAATGCACTTTCCCGTGTACTGAAATAGCTCAGATCTGTTAACTTTAAAGCTGTAGAGGCCATCTGTTTGCTAAGGCTTCTGAAGAAGGCTGACAGCATGGGAATGATTTGTGTGTGCGCGGGATGGAGAGGATACGAGGTTGGATTTTGGTGGACTCCATTTCTTCCTTTGAATTACTGTTTGATTATATTAATTTTATTGTGTTTGGGCTTTGTTATGCTCTTGGGCAGTTATTCATATAAGAATTGTTCTTTAAATAATTGTTGATGCACCAATAGCATGGATGTGCATCCTTGTTGGCAATTAAATGAAATATTGATGTTTATGAAGTCTCTCCTAACATGAATGTAGTCAAATTCCAAAGGGGTAGCCGTGTTAGTCTATTGTAGAAAGACAA
>ML685817.1:2121716-2172223 GCA_007922175.1 Pelusios castaneus | reverse complement strand
GATGCTATGTCATACACTCCCCTGCATTTAATTTCCTACCACTCTGTAACTTTCCTATCTTCAAAGCGTCTGACGAAGTGGGATTTTCTCCCACGAAAGCTCATGCGATAAATAAATCTGTTAGTCTTTAAAAGTGCCACAGGACTCTGTTGTCTAACATGAATGGTGACTTTTATTTATCATGTATATGTACTGTATCTCACCACACTTCATTTTCATACTAAACAATCATTTCTAAAAACAAAATTTACTATAAAAATTAATATAACATACCTCTGAAAAATATATTTGAGTCAAAGACGGTTTCCCTTTTGTCTATTTCACTTGACTTTTGCTTATTTTTCTCAGACTCTAACAACAATTCAACACTGAGCTGAGCTGAGCAAACTTCATTTGATATTACAGAAGTGAGATTACAAAGATCATCTGATTTTTCACACACTGAATGGCTGTCTTGCTGTTTTGCATTATCTACTGCAATTAATGGAACCTTCGCTGGTATGCTTACAGATCTGAAAAGAGGAAGTTTTACTACGATGGAGAAACAGAGTTATCGCGAGAATGTGTCACATAAATATTATACAAAAGTGAGCAGAAAATACCAACTTTTAGGGAATGATTTTGCTTTAGTTATAAGGGAAAATTTATTTTTTCTGACACACAATCTCTTTTGCGTGCTAGACAGAAATGACCAAATTTATGCAAACAGCAGTTTTACATATACGTATATTTTGCTAATAATCTGATGTCTCCAACAATCTTTTTTCCAAACTAGACACAAAAGCTTTCCTCATTGCATTTTTTAACAATCCCTGTTCTTTATGCTAGAACAACATGCAGAGATTAGGTCTATAAAAGCCTCTGACATATTTTAGCAGAATTCCACATTTTTACACTCATCCAGCTTGGGACACAGGCCCATATTACCTAGCTGAATGATATGAAGTCTTAGACTGGTGATCAACACAGCTGCTTTCATCACTTGGCAGAAGAAGAGGATTCTGAAGATGCTATTAAAAACAAGGAAAAAAGGAAAGTAGCCATGTTATAAACTGTCCATATGTCTAGAGTATTACACATAGTCCCAGGATAAGATGAATCACTGGAAGAAAACGTGAAGTGATCAAAAGTGAATGATATATTGCAGTTTATCACATAGCTATTACCACTGCATATGTAATATATATATATATATATATATATATATATAAAGCCTAGAGCAAGGGTTCTCAAACCGTGGCCTGCGTGGCCCTGTCCTGCTGATTGGGAGTTGGGCCACAGCCACCCGCTCCCGGCTTGCAGCTTGGAGTGGGACTGCGGCTACCCGCCTCCCTACCCCAATGCTGGGCGCTCCCCAGCAGAGGCAGGGGCCCCTAGCAAGGAGAGAGAGAGGCGCCGGCTGGCCAGGAGGAGACGGCTGGACTGTGGCCATGGCAGATTGGGCTACTGCCCAGGTGACGGCCGGTGGGGGCACCCCAGCCTGGTCCCGAGTGGGGCAGGACACCCTGGGGGAGGGACCCGGACCGGAGCCGGTCCGCGGGGAGCACTGCACTGGGGCCAGTTCGGGTGCTGCCCCCCATACATACAGAGGAGCGGAGTACAGTGGAGGGGCTCACATCCACTCTAGCCGGGCTTGTGTCCAACCCACAGTATCAGTGCTGCGAGAGAGAGCCCAGCCCGGTTCCTCGGGGGCTCAGCCCTTTTATAAAAAGACAACAACTTTTTAAAAACCTTTTTGGCTCAAGGGCCAAAAATACAATTTTTTAGAAACCTGAAGGGCCACCAGTCTATTTAATTTAAAAAATAATTAATTATAATTAAAACTTAATTTGAATTTAAATAATTAAATTGTAATTAATTAGACTGGTGGCCCTTCAAGGTTGTAAAATGATATTTGTGGCCTTTGAGCCAAAAAGGTTGGGAACCACTGGCCTAGAGGCTGTTCCTTTCAAAAGAACAACTATTTCAAGGGAAAAAATGTTTTATACCCAAACAATTTTTTTTTATATTTACAAATTATTTTAATTCCAAAGCACTTTATAAACTTTACACATACAGAAATAATTTCACACATCACTGAAGTAGAAGATATGTAAGAGTGCACAGCAACATTGTTCAATAATATAGAACAGAAAGTGAAAATATAGTGTTGAAACTATATAGGTAAGCAAGATGCATCCCCTAAATTGGAATTTTGCCATGATACAAGGGCTCGTACCCTATTTTCATGCAGAGGTCTCATCTAAAAGAGAATTCTCATAGCACAGTTCCCTCCAACATCATGGTAGGTTAGAAGTGTTAGCTCTTTGAAGAAGACTGCCAGCTATTAATTCACCACAGAATTTTTGCACAATGCGGCTTCTTCAGGATAAATCTAAGTAACTTTAGAACTAAGTTCTCTCTGAATACAAAGGATCAAATCCTGGCTTCTCTGAAATCAATGACAAAACTCCCATTGACTTCACTGGGGCCAGGATTTCACTCCAGAAACACTTGGGGTAAAATTTTCAGAAGTGCCTACATGGCTTATACTTAAGTCCCAGTGAAGATCAATGGGACTTAGGTGCTTTTGAAAATTTTACCTTTTGTTAAAAATTAAATAGAATTGACTATAAAACTAAGCAGCATACACAATAGCTCCACTCCCTCCATTTACAATATAAAATATTCAAACAAGACACTTACCTCAGAAAAACTGGTCATTTCAATTGCAGTTAAAAGATTGTTATTCATAAATGCTTCTATTTCTATGAGAGTTTTATTCTGTATATATAAAAATATAAATAAGGTCTTAAATGTGGAATTCTCTTTTAAACAGTTTAAACACTTATACAGGAAGAGACCAAAAGAAGAGGTTACTTACTGTAACTGGTGTTCTTCGAGATGTGTTGCTCCTGGCCATTCCATAGTAGGTGTGTGCGCGCCTCGTGCACGGAACGCCGGAATTTTTTCCCCTAGAGATCCCGTAGGGGCCGGCTGTAGCGCCCCCTGGAGTGGCGCCGTTGCGGCACCTCTATATAAGCTACAGCCGGCCCTACCCCCTCAGTTCCTTCTTGCTCTTATTCCGAGCGGGGACGGAGGGCGGGAAGTGGAATGGCCAGGAGCAACACATCTCGAAGAACACCAGTTACAGTAAGTAACCTCTTCTTCTTCTTCGAGTGATTGCTCCTGTCCATTCCATAGTAGGTGAATCACCAGCCTTACCTTGAGGCGGCGGGTCGGAATTACAGCTTCGCTGAGAGCAGGACTGCTCTGCCAACAGCCGCGTCCTCTCTCGCTTGCTGCGTAATCGCATAGTGTGCTGCGAAGGTGTGGACTGAAGACCACGTGGCTGCCTTGCAAATGTCCACTAACGGCACACCACCTAGAAAGGCCGCCGAGGAGGCCTGAGCTCTTGTCGAGTGTGCCTTGATCGGGGGCGGTGTAACCTTTGCCCGGTTATAGCATTCGCGGATGCACTCGACTATCCATCCGGAGAGCCTCTGTGATGAAATGGGCTCTCCCTTCATTCTGTCTGCTACTGCCACAAACAGTTGTGTGGATTTGCGAAAGGGTTTCGTCCTGTCTATGTAGAACGCCAGGGCTCTGCGCACGTCTAGCGTATGCAGTCTGCGTTCCCTGTCCGAAGCGTGTGGTTTGGGGTAAAACACCGGTAGACAAATGTCCTGACTGGTGTGGAAAAGGGATACCACCTTTGGACGGAAGGCCGGATGCGGGCGCAGCTGCACCTTGTCCTTATGGAAGACCGTGTAGGGTGGACCTGCTGTCAGGGCTTGAAGCTCTGACACCCTTCTGGCCGATGTAATGGCCACGAGGAAGGCCACCTTCCAGGACATGCACAGCAGAGAGCAGGAAGCTAGAGGCTCAAATGGCGGGCCCGTCAGCTGGGTCAGGACCAGATTTAAGTCCCATTGCGCCACCGGTGGACGGGTGGGGGGAAAGAGCTTATCGAGGCCTTTGACAAAACGTTTGACCATCGGGGCCGAAAAGACTGTGCCCCCTTCCGCTCCCGCATGGAAAGCCGAGATGGCTGCCAGGTGGACTTTGACCGAAGCGGATGCCAAGCCCGAAGACTTGAGATGCCATAGGTAGTCGAGGATATCCGGGAGCGGGGCTGACCTCGGAGCAATCCCTTTGTCTGCCATCCAGGTCGAGAACCGTTTCCATTTTGCCCCATACGCGGAGCGAGTAGAGGGCCTCCTGCTGTTGAGCAGGACCTCCTGGACCTCCTCCGAGCACATTTGCTCGTTTGGGGTCAACCACTCAGGTACCACGCCTTGAGGTGGAGCGATTGGAGGTTCGGGTGCAGGAGTTTTCCGTCGTCCTGCGACAAGAGGTCCGGCAACAGGGGTAGATCTATCGGGGCTCTGGACGAGAGGTTCCAGAGGGTTGTGTACCAGTGTTGCCTGGGCCACGCTGGGGCCACCAGAATCACTGTGGCCTTGTCGTGCTTGATCTTTAGAAGCACCTGGTTCACTAAGGGTGTCGGGGGAAAGGCATACAGAAGCTTCCCTGTCCACTTGATCGTGAACGCGTCCGCTATGGAGCCCGGGCTTTGTCCCCTGAACGAGCAGAAACTCGCGCATTTGGCGTTGGAGCTTGAGGCGAAGAGGTCCAGACGGGGAGTTCCCCACTTCTGGAAGACCTCCCTCAGGACCTCCCATTTCATTGACCACTCGTGGGTTTGAAACTTCCTGCTGAGGTCGTCGGCCAGTGTGTTCTGCGACCCCGGTAGATAAGATGCTATCGGCAGGATTGAGTGTCGGATGCACAGCTCCCAGAGGGCGAGTGCTTCCTTGCAGAGATGGGAGGAGCGGGGACCGCCTTGCTTGTTGATGTAATACATGGCAGTTGTATTGTCCGTCTGTATGGAGACTACTTTCCCTTTTAAGTGCTCCTTGAATGCCTGACAGGCCAGACGCACTGCCCTGAGCTCCTTCACGTTTATGTGTAATGGGAGCTCCTCTATCCCCCAGCGGCCCTGGGTCCTCAGCTGGCCTAGGTGTGCCCCCCAGCCCAAATCTGACGCGTCTGTTACTAACGAGATGGACGGGCTTGGGGCTTGGAAGGGTAGCCCTGCGCAGACTTGGTCCTCCTGGCACCACCAATCTAGGTCCTTCAGAGCCTGCGTGGAAGGGGCCACTATCATGTCGAGATCGTCTCGACTTGGGCGGTACACTGACGCTAGCCACCGCTGAAAGGGGCGGAGACGTAATCGAGCATGCCTGACCACGTAGGTACAGGCCGCCATGTGCCCCAGCAGCCTTAGGCACATCCTTACTGAAGTTAGTGGATGTCTCTGCAACCCCCTTATGGTATCTCGGATTACTTGGAACCGTGAACGAGGAAGTGATGCCCTTGCTACTGTCGAGTCCAGGACTGCTCCAATGAACTCTATCCGTTGGGTCGGTACTAGGGAGGACTTGCGCTGGTTGACCAGTAGACCAAGACGATTGAACACATCTTGTATGATCTGCAGGTGGAGAGACACCTCTGATGGCGAGCGGCCTCGCACCAGCCAGTCGTCCAGGTAAGGGAAGACCTGAACCCTTCTCTTTCTGAGGAAGGCTGCCACTACTGCCAGGCACTTGGTGAATACCCTGGGTGCTGCAGCAAGTCCAAACGGGAGGACCGTAAATTGGAAGTGCCTGTCTCCCACTTTGAAGCGCAAGAACCGCCTGTGACGCGGGGTTATTGCTATGTGGAAGTAGGCGTCCTGCAAATCGAGGGCGGCATACCAATCTCCCGGATCCAGGGATGGGATAATTGAGGCCAGTGAGACCATGCGGAAACGAATCTTGCGTAGGAAGCGATTCAGGAACCGTAGGTCCAGGATGGGACGGAGGCCCCCTTTCGCTTTGGGAATGAGGAAGTATCTGGAGTACACCCCTTTCCCTTTCAGTTCTTGAGGAACCTCCTCTATCGCCCCTTTCTCCACGAGGGTCTGAACCTCTTGGGCCAACAGTTGTTCGTGAGATGGGTCCCTGAAGAGGGACGGGGTAAGGGGGGGGCGGAGCGGGGGGGGGCGAGGAGAACTGGAGTGAGTATCCATGCTGCACCGTGCGGAGTACCCATTGGTCCGAGGTAATTAGGGCCCAGGCACGGTGGAACCGGGATAATCTGTTGAGGAAAGGCAAGGGAATTGGATCCGCAGCTATAATTGGTACGTCGTCCCCGATCGTACCCTCAAAAGGGCTTCTTAGGCCCGGAGGGATGGCGCTGCCCTCCCTGGTTCTGGTCCGGGGGGCGACGGTTTGCCCTGCGCCCATTACGGCCTCTCCTTCTGTCCCAGTCTTGGCGCCGTTGGTATGGGCGAGCCGATGCCTGCGGCTTAAAGGGCTTTCTTTGCGTCGCTGGGGCATGGAGGCCCAGCGATTTTACCATTGCCCTCGAGTCTTTGAGGGACTAAAGCCTGGAGTCTGTCTGAGACGCAAACAGCTCCGGCCCCTCAAAGGGCAGGTCCTGAATGGTGGACTGGACCTCGGTGGGCAGGCCCGAAGCTTGGAGCCACGAACTCCTCCGCATGGTGATGCCTGATGCCATCACCCTGGCTGCAGCGTCCGCTGCGTCCAGTGCCGACTGAAGGAGGGCCCGGGACACCACCTTCCCCTCCTTAGACATAGCTGCCAGCTCGGACCTCGAGTCCTGGTCCAGCTTGTCGGTCAGCTTATCGAGGGCCGCCCATGCGTTAAACATGTATCTGCTGAGGATCGCTTGTTGGTTGGCGATCCTCAGCTGTAGACCCCCCGAGGAGTATACTTTACGGCCAAACAGGTCCATTTTCTTCGCGTCCCTCGACTTAGGCGTGGGACCTTGGTGACCTTGCCTTTCTTTCTCATTGGCCGTCTCAACCACCAGCGAGTTCGGGACCGGGTGGGAGTAGAAATGCTCGTAGCCTTTAGCGGGGACAAAGTACTTCTTCTCCACCCGCTTGGCTGTTGGAGCGATAGAGGCCGGAGTTTGCCACAGGGCTTTGGTAGTGTTCTGCACTGTCTTAATCAGTGGCAGGGCCACCCTGGAGGGACCCTCTGGGAGGAGGATGTCCACCATTGGATCCGCTTCCTCCATGACCTCCTCTGCCTGGAGGCCCATAACCTTCGCCACTCTCCTAAGCAAGTCCTGATGCGACCTGCTGTCATCGGGGAGAGTGGCTGGTTTTGCTCCTGCCACCGCCTCGTCCGGTGGAGATGAGGACGACTCTCCCGTTGGGTCCGCCGGGGGGCCCAACGCTCCTGAGGGCTGCGGGCCCTCCCTCGTTGAGGGGTCGCCCCGGGTCCTTCCTGCCCGGTCCCGGGCAGGGGCCCTCCCCAACTCTGGAGGAGCACTTGCTGTGCAAGACGGTTGGTGTCTCGACGACAGCGTGGAAGGAGGCCTGTCCGACAATGGGCCCTGGGCCTGATGGTATGCCCATGGTGTCCAGAATGGCCACTGTTGGGGTGGTTGCCACTGGCGCCCATCCCCATGGCCGGCCTCTCTCCTCCCGGAGCGGCTCCTGCTCCGTCTGGCGGAGCTCATACTGTCGCCCGACTCGGACGAAAATCTGCTCCGTGGGGACCAAGGTGGGGCTGTGCCGCGGACCGGAGAGTAATGTCGCCCCGCCGTCGGGGTCGCTACTCGCGGTGCCGACAGGCGGCGGTGCCACGAAGATTCACGGCTCAGGCGCTCTGGTGGGGACCGGTACCGTGGGGCCCCTGCTGCCGCCATCACCGCTGGTGGAATGGGTGATCGGTGCCGCTCCGGGGGCGAAATATATTGGGAACGCTCCCCGTGGGCCTGGCCCATAGGTGAAGGCCGCGCCTGCTCCAACGGCGAACGGTGCCGTGGAGGGCTTCGGCGCAACAGCGCCGGTTTCCCTTTCGACGGCACCGATCTCTGCGGTGCCGGAGGGTGGGTCTCTGGTGCACACGGTGCCGTGTGTGCAATGAGATCTCGAGCTGCTTCGAAAGTCTCTGGGGTCGAAGGCAGCTGGAGGTCCTCCTCCAGGATCGCCCTGGTGGGTGAGGCGTTGGACCCCGGACTCGACGAAGCCTTCTCGCGGCCCGGAGTCAACGGGGTCGGAGCTTGCAGCTCTTGGAGCTGACGGTCCGAGCCCGGTACCGTCTGCGCTCCCTGCTTCGAGCGCTTGACAGGTGATCTGCCTCTGTCTGCGCGCCTCTTCTTTTTTGCCGGTCCAGGAGAGAGAGAGCGGTGCCGTGGTGGCGGTGCCGAGTGTTTCGGTGCCGGCGGCGGCATTCGGTGCCGTGGTTCCTTCGCCGATTTGGTGGGCCTCGGTACCTCGCCGATGGTCTCTGGGGCGCTCCGCACCGATGGTGCCGCGCTGGACCCGGCTCCCCCGGTGCTTGCTGGCCGCAAAGCGTCCTCCATTAGGAGGAGTTTGAGTCTGTGCTCCCTCTCCTTTTGGGTCCTTGGGCGGAACCCCCGGCAAATCTTGCACCGTTCTCGGAGGTGGGACTCCCCCAAGCACCTCAAACACTCACGGTGCGGATCGTCCAGGGGCATGGGCCTACGACAGGCTCCGCAAGCCTTGAAGCCAGGCATGCCCCGGCCCCGAAACGGGGCTCTTCGATGGAAGAACAGTTAACTAACTAACTAACTGGAAAGCTATCTAACACAATTTGTAAACTAGGGTACTGCTAGCGAGCTAGCCAACGTTCCAGCGACCGTCAGGGCGGTAAGAAGGAACTGAGGGGGTAGGGCCAGCTGTAGCTTATATAGAGGTGCCGCAACGGCGCCACTCCAGGGGGCGCTACAGCCGGCCCCTACGGGATCTCTAGGGGAAAAAATTCCGGCGTTCCGTGCACGAGGCGCGCACACACCTACTATGGAATGGACAGGAGCAATCACTCGAAGAAGAAATTACAGTTAAATAATTTTGTAACTTTTATGATCAAGACAGAGATGGAAAAGCAATTTCTACATTTAATTAATTTCCTTGCTGAAAAATATAAAAGAAAAATTGGGATTAAAATGTCCACACACTGTGTGGTGTGTTTCGGAACAGTCAGAAGTATGAGGTGGTCCAATAAAGGCAACATGAATTCTGAACGAGAATTTATTGTGAGACAGCACACAGCCGCATCTGTTTCCATCCTGTTGGCAGCTGCGTATTTTAAATAACTGATGTAGATAATGCATTTTAAATGTTCTAGTTAAAAAATTAAATTAAATTTCCCTTAAGTTTCCATTAATATTTGATATTTGTTTTCAGTTGCTTAGGTTTAAATATTATGATAATTGCAGCATACCAAAGAGTTTAATTTTTGACGAAGCAAGACATTATGAAAATGTAACTTGTCTACTTCTCTCTGTAGAAAGAGCTTCTCATTCTTCAGCCTTCGAGTATTTTCCTTCTCCACAGTTAAAGCCAGAGCCAATGCTTTATTATTGTGTTTTAAAGATATCTTAAAAATAGAAGAATTGTCTGTAGAAAGAAACAAAAGTAATCAATTTTCTGTTTTTCGCTCACTCCTCAGCCTCTTCCTATCAGTCTGTCTCTGTCTCAGCTACATCAACATTATTAATATTTCTAACAGAGCAGTAGCAATGCTTACAATTGGCCTAACTCATTATAAACTATTGTTTCCAGATGCTTTATCACTTTGAAAACTAACCAATCAGGTTCAAATTAAAACTTTATTCCTTGCATGGTCTCTGCCTCAAGTTGGACTTTTGGGGGTGGCCATTTTGCACATTTCCAAGAACAAGGCTAATAATGGCTAGTTTCTCGATGTTCAAATATATTTCTGGATTTGTTAAATTGTTCTTTTAGACTCTAGTGTTCAGAGGTTTCAAGTAGGACCTTAACATTTAAAAGGGAGTAAATTCTTTAGATCTTAGAGATACTTTCCACTGTCCTTGTGAAAGTCTATCCAGTCAAAAGAAAAAAATAATCACTATTTTCACAGGCACTGTAGAATCCATTGGACTCTTGCTCTTCATTTGCCTAATATTCTAACCACACTATGTATACTTCAAAGTGTTGCTGATTTTTCTGCATTATGCACATAGAACCAGTGACAGGACACAGACAAAACTGATTATATTCCAATACTTTTTGATCTAACAAAAGGTGCAAGGCTGGGAGTTTTACTTGCACCTCTTCCTGTGCCTAATGTTACTAATTCAGTGACCTTCAAAATCAGCACTGAGCAATGCCTCATATTTCTGCCTTAGGAGCCAAACAAATATGATTTTCCCACATTTTACAGCTGAGATATTTGAAAATGAGTGTTTATGTTGTCATTTCTAGCAGTGTTGGGAATAGAACCCAAATTTCTAACACAGCAAACCCAACTCTCATTCACTTATCCTACTGCAGTGACTTTCATAAAGAATATGCCACAACTATGTGTTTAGCTATGGAGTCTGTAAAATGAAGCGGCTCTTGACTCATTCAGTGCATAGGCTAGATATTGCTCAAAGAATGAGACAGTTGTTAAAGATTTTTCATTAACTCTCACTGTTTAGAACATGACCCCATCACTTATTTACAACCCACCACATTTTACAGATATAGAAAAGCAAGGCACACCGGAGTTGATGTCAATATTTTTTTAAAAATCCACTAATTTAGGTGCTCTGTGTGAGATAATTACAGCTTGATTATAGACATGTTGAGCAACCACAACGAACACTGAGGCACCTGAAATGAGTGTGCACTTCTAACAAGTTTGGCCTAGTTGCCTTGTCAAAGGTCAAGGACAAAAAGTTTAGCAAATAACAAGGTAAAGAATCAAATAACTGTCATTCCCAGTAACGTGTCAGCCACCAGACCATCCTTAAATTCTCACCCTTAATATTCTATTAACGATAATCTTCTATATTTAGGCAATTTAGCAAACAACCTTAAGTGCATCAATTGCCCTGTTTACTTGAATGGTGCACATAGAATATGGATTAAATTGTTATAACAGTTTTTAACACTCACTTATTATTTTAGTTTTGATTTTAGATGCAAGAGAGGCATTCAGTTTTGCAGACTTTAAAGTTCTATCTTTCTTCTCTTTCATGTGTCCTCTAATAGAATCCAGGGTGAAAATGTTGGATGTTTCAGCAGTTGCTTGGTTCACCATTGTGAAAAAGGCCCTGTTTAATACCAAGAAAAAAAGTCCGAAAGGATACAATATAGATTACTTGCAGTATTGTTATAGCCGTGTTGGTCCCCAAATATCAGAGAAACAAGGTATGTGAGGTAATATCTTTTATTGGACCAACACCTGTTGACGAAAGAGACAAGCTTTCAAGTTCTGATCTCAAAATGGTATGCTCATACCTTGAATACCGTGTGCAGTTCTGGTCACCCTTTCTCAAGAAAGATATATTAGAATTGGAAAAAGTACACAGAAGAGTGACAAAAATAATAATTAAGGGCATTGAACAGCTTTGATATGACAAAAGATTAAAAAGATTGGCACCACAAGATTGATAAAATTAAGAGAGTTGGAACACTTTTAGTTTGGATGAATGTCCGTCCAGTCATGTTCTGATCAGTAATTTGTGTTTTATGATTATAATCTCCATCTTCCAATTGACAAAAAAATGCACTCTGGACCTTCACCACACATACACAAAAGTGAGGAAATAATATAAAGTATTTTCCAACTACTTTTAAAGTGATATTTAAAAATTTGCGTACTATACAGTTTAAATACAAAAATTAAAGCTAATTAGTCTTCTTCAATTCATCCATAAGCTGCTGCTGTTTGCATGTAGACAGGATCCTTTACTAAATTTTTAAAACCCCCCTCTGAATTAGGACATCTAAAGCAGCTTCCATTTCAGCTTTAGGAGTAAAGTTCAACACAACCCTGACATTTCTGAAGCACTGGAATTGGACTTGAGGGGAAATATCATGGTATCATTTAAAGTTCAGGCATGTATCAATGGAACAAACAAAGAGTTTGATGGCACTTTAAAAGACTAAGAAAATCCTTGTTTGTTTTGCTGAACTAGACTAACACAGCTACCCCTTTGAAATTTATCAATGGAGTCATCTTAAAGATTCCAGAGTCATAGGAAACCAAATCAAAGAAATTCTGATGAAGTGGGATTATACCCACAAAAGCTTATGTGATAAATAAATTTCTTAGTTTTTAAAAGTGCTTTAGAACTCCTCCTTTGTCTTAGTTTTGCTGGAATAGACTAACACCTGGAAGGGAGTCATGGGAATGATCACACAGCTTATTACAAAGAGGCCTGAAACACAGATGAAAGGTTGATATTGGTGATTGTGCTCACACCCTCCCAAGATGCCCTGCATTGTCAGAGCTAGCTAGGCACAATACGCCCCTGCCACTGCCTGGGATGTGGGCATCAGAGGGCCCCAGACCATATTGGAAAACATGCAAACTACAGTAATGTGTAGAACAGGTACACAGCCACCGCCCAGGGCCAGGGCTGCCCTGCACAGCACCCACCGCTACCCTAGCCTTACCCAAGGCATAGGTCTGTGGTTTGCACACTGCCTACAAGCCTCAAGATTATTCAAGAGGCGCCTCCCCTGCGGCGAAAGAACAGCACAGCTAGGGTCCTGCTCTCCAGCTGCTCGGGTTGGCTAGCACTAACCCACCATCACCCTCCCCTGATGCCTTAGTACGATCATGGGACCATTAGGCATCCCAAACCTCGCTCGCCAGAGATGGGGGGGGAGGTCGGGGCACAGAGAGAGATGTGCAGGTGTCCTGCCTGGCCGTGGGTGCTGGAGCAGCGGGCACCCCCCCATAGCCAGTGCAGAGCCAGAACAGATCCGTGGGCAGCGGTGGGGGAGTCCTACAGGCAGGGTTCCCCAGAGGACATAGGGGGCCTGGGGCAGATTTGATGTGAGGGGCCCTCCTCACTGTTCCATACATACAAGCCATGAGCCAGGGCAGGGGGCCCCCTCCATGGTGTAGCCCCCGGTGGCCCTGCCTACATGGCAATGGGCCACAGGCAGGCCAGAGCGGTGAAGCCAGGGGTTGTCTGCACCATGAGCAGCGCCTGCTCACTCGGAAAGGGAAGGCGGAGATGGGTCCCTAGCACACCACCCTGGCAGCTCACGCCAGAGAAAAACAACAAAAAACCCAAGGGGGCGGTGCCTGCTGTCTCTCACGTCAAAGCCCGGGCCAGGCCTCCATGAGCCTTGCCAATGGGGGCGACCCAGGAGGAGACACTGCCCGCCTCCCTCCCCGGAAACATTATCCTTCCGTCACGGCTGGCGCCCGACCCAAACCAGGGAGTGGACGTGGAGCTGCCAGTTTAACGTCAGTCCGTAGGCCCCATCACCACCTGCTCCACGGGCCCAGCCCATGTGGAACGGGCAACCACAGCTGCGCGGCCCCTTAGACAATGGCCGTTTAACTGCCGCCGCTCTTATCCCACTCTGAGACCAGACTGTACTGAGCATGCTCACAACGAAGTGAGCATGCTCAGTAACATTTGCTGAAGCCATGCCCTCACATTTGCAGTCAGAGTGTCCTGCCCGCTCTTTGGAGGGGCTAGAATTGGTCCAAGGGGGCAAATTGGAAGGGGCAGGCCAGGGCATGATAAAGGGGCAGAAGTTTAGTGGCCTGGGTGGTCAAGCACCTGGAGGTAGGAGTAGGAGAGGAGCAGAGGGGTAAAATCGGGGGCGGGGTGATCTGGTGTTAGTCCAGGAGGTGAGGCACTGCCAGCAGCTGAGACAGGGCAAACCCCTGGGACACTGACACCCTGGTCACTGTGATGGGATTAGCCCCATGCCCTGCTTTCAAAAATAAGGTGCGGAGGCAGAGCAGCTGTTTTTTCCCCAGGGGGACCTACATTCTACTGAGCATGCTCACTAACATTTGCTGAAGCTACTGCCTTTGCCCTTCCCTTCCTAAAGTCATATTCTGCTGCCCCTTAGGCTTCTTTAGAGGGGCTAAACAGCTTAAGAGGGGGCAAATTGGAGATGGGGGATGGGCAGAATTTTATTGGCCTGAGGGGTTAAGTAGTCGGAAGTGGGGCAGGAGGTGGGCTGAGGGGCAAAATTAAGCATGGGGTGTGTGTGAGCTGGGGTTAGCGCAAAGGTGAGGCTCTCCCAGCTGGTGAGAGAGGTCAAAACCCTGGCGCAGCGAGGGACAGAGAGGGTGATACTTTCCCTGATGGGATGAGCCACCTGCCTCTTTTCAAACTTGTAATGGGACACAGAAGGGCTGTTTTGTTTGCCCTCTTCTGGGCCTGAGCTCTCAGCAGCCCTGTGGCATCCTCCCAGGGCTGTGTTCTTAAAGGCACAGGCATCCTAATGCTTAACAGTACAAACGCTCAGCTCTTCTCTATCTGAAACAACCTGCTCAGGTGCTACAGGAGGCAATTCAGTGAAACCTCTCATGTTCACCCCCTCCAAAACTATGTGTCACATGGTTTGAGTATTTTAAAAAAATCCATGATCAATTGATATGCGTACATAAAATCTCAGAACAGTTTGCAGATTTGTCTTATCCGCTATGAAACAAAGTACTGCACAACCTTCCCTGTTACTTTTTATTAGTTTTATTCCTCTTACCACTTCATTATTTCCTTTTGCTACCATTGTGTTATGGTTCTTACTTTGATTATTAATTTGAAATTTTTCTCCTTTATAGCACAAGTTTGATTATGTGACTGCAGAACCAGTTCCTTAGTCAACAATTTCACTGACAGCAAATGAGCCAGAATATAGTCCAGCACTTATTCTGACATCTCTGTATGATTCTGCAGTACTAATAGGCATGAAATATAGTTATGTTTTATATTTGTTCCAAAAAGAACAAGTTCTACTGAATAAATGATGCTAAATGTACATAATCTTTTTTCAGAATAGAATCATATTATAAATTCATAAAACAACATGACATTTACTCTGTCTTAAGAAGGAACATGGTTCAGTGGCTAAAATGTGAGGCTGGGAGATCTGGGTCCTTACCTAGCTCTGCCTCGGATTTCTTATAGGACCTTAGGTCAAAGAACTTAACTTCTCTCTTTCCCAAATTGTCTATCTGTAAAGTTCCAAAGGGATAGCTATGTTAGTCTAGTCCAGCAAAACAAACAAAGAGTCTGGTGGTACTTTTAATAAATAAATTTGTTAGTCTTTAAAAGTGCCACCAGACTCCTTGTTTGTCTATCTGTAAACTGAGGGTAAAAATACTTAGTTAACTCTAAAGGGAGGCTTAATTCATTAGTCGTGGTAAAAAATCCTTAGATAGAAGGTGTTATGGAAATGCAAAGTCATGTTATCGTTACCTTATGATCTCTTGTCAGAATCAATTTCAACCTCAGAACATGCAGTTCCATAAACAAAATATTCAAATAGTCAACCTCCCCTTTGCCCCAGTCCATATTTGTATCATAGCCTCTGATAGAGTAAAAAAAGTTTTCTGTTACGTCTTGTGCGGCAGTTTGGGAAATACATCTTTGTGAAACATATATTGTGATTGATTTTATGAAATTGTTGTATCACTGTATGTTTTAGTGTAAAACAGATCAGCCATTTGTTGCCAGACCTCCCAGACCAGGAACAATTGAAAGTCAATCTGAATAGCCTGCCATCCACCTAGCAAAACAAACAAGGAGTTCTGTGGTACTTTTAAACACGAACAAATTTATTTATCGCATGAGTTTTCATAAGAGAAAATCCCACTTCGTCAGACGCTTTGAAGTTGGGGAACTTACAGAATGGGAGGAAATTAAATGCAGGGAAATGTATGACACAGGATCAGGGCAGGCTGTAACAGCAAATCAAAGTAGATGTTGAGATTCAAACACTGGAGAACAGCATGTAGAGGAAGGTGAGGTCAAATCACCTGTTGTAATGAGAAAAAAAATCCGTAGTCCCTGTTTAGCCCTGAGGCAACAGAGTTGAATTTACATATAAATTCCAATTCTGCAGTTTCTCTTTGAAACTGGGATTTGTTATTCATTTGCTTAAGCACAGCTATTAACAAGTCATCAGTGGAGTGAGCAGGGAGATTGAATGTTCTATTGGTTTTTGGTGAATTCTGATGTCAGATTTGTGTCCATTTATTCTTTTGCATAGAGACTGTCCTGTTTGTCCAATATATAAGGCAGGGTGGCATTTCCAGCCTTGATCTCAGGCTGTACTCGCAGGGCTTCCTCCTAAGAGGCAAATGTTTCATCCTCTGGGCCCTTCTGGCCCCATCATCTGGCTGGACTAGAGAGTAATTCAGATCCCCTTAAGGGAGGTTACCACTATCCAATTTTAAGCCACTTCCATAGTGGCTTTAGGTCCAGCACAGGGCCCCTAAGAATAGCAGCAACGCACTGCCACGTCCTCTAATGAAACTTCCTCAGTTTTCTGGATCTCTTCCCCACAGCTCCTGTCGACACCAGTGCTTCACCCTTACCCATCAGTGGCAACGTAAGACCATCCTCAAGACATAGGTGCTAGAACTAGGTGCTGCCACGCTCCCGGACTTGGATTCTATTATCTACAGGGTTTACAGTTTGGTTCAAATGATTCTCACAATATACCCACTATAAAAATGTTGCCTCCAGACATACTTCTGGCTCCTCAAGATCACCTTAACTGACCTCAGCAAGATTAAGGTGTTTTCCTGATATACATACTTTTATTGTAGAAGTCTTATATGTTGTTATTTCTACCTAAAAGACTGAGGATGGAGTTCACTTTATTCATCTGAGTGATTTGAAGAACTGGATGCATTTTTGGGGTGGAGTCCAGTTAGAATAAAAAGGAAGTTGTGTAGCAGAGGAGTCAGAGTATGTATGGATATTACGTTTGAGTGGTCAAGCATGTGATGGCTGGATGTTAATATTGGCTTACTTGGCTATTTCCTTGATTTTTGTTGTGCGTTGATAAGGTGGCTCAAGTGCATTTTCTAAATCAAGTTAAATATTTTTGTGTAGAATATAAAATCAGTTTTTACACAATTTCTCTGTTCCTTCAGGGTTTTTGTCCATGATTGGCTAAAGACATTTCAGAAGAATTTGAAAAGCATTCTGGTGATGATAAAAGATGGATACAACTAGCAGAGCAATGGAGCTAAGGAATTTTGTCACTGAGTTGTAATAATGTTTGAAAAATATTTTAAAATGCAATTTAAAAGTCCAGAGTATGCAGACATCCGCCTTCTATATGAATCCAAAACCTAATCTCAAAGTCATTTGCAAAATCGCAAGCACTGCTAGTCAAGAGATACACCAAATAATATTTCCAAAGCCATGTGGCCCCTCACATTCCTGCTTATAACAAAAGCCACCAGCAAAGTGAAGAAACAGACAATGCAGAAATGAAGGGAAATATAAAAGAATCTGTTCCTACTCTAAACATAATAAAAAGAGGTACATGTAATTTATTATGTGCATCTAGCATGAACTACCACAAAAAGGGCCACAGCCTGTCGTCATTTCTCAGTTTTTGCTGAATTCAGTGGGAATTTTGCCCTAAGTAAGAATGTCAACATTTTACCCAATGAAAAAGTAGTTTGTCATCTATTTGTTTTGTTTTCATTAGGAGATATCATTATATGCTTATTAGTGAAAGAAATTTGCAGACAAGTTGAAATAGTCTAAACAAAGTCCTTTCCTCTATTTCGGGTGGACATTTCAAAGTTGATTGTCCTTTATGATAGCTAGACGACTAAGTCTAAAGGAGAATTTCAAAAGTTTCTGTTCAAACTTCCAAAAGATTCCTAATTAAGAAACCTTCAGAAAGTAAATATTTAAAATATACATTTTTTCCCCTTATCTTTCTCCTTTCTTTTTTTTTGTACTTCTTATTTCTCTCCACATGTATCTTATTATTATATAACATTTATATTGTAGTAGCACCTAGACGCTAACCAGGTCAGGTCCAAATTGTCTGAACAAGCACTAAGCACTGTCTGAACATACAGTAAATGACAGTCCCTGCTCCAAATAGTTTACAGTCTGAAAGACAGGCATAACAGGAGATGGAGGAGAGAAACAGGCAGGCCCTCTGGGGGGCAGAGGAAGGAGAAAGAGTAATTAACCACAGGATGTGTGCAACTGTTACCTAATTAGAAGCACAACAGAGTCCTGTGGCACTTTTAAAGACTAACAGATTTATTTATCGCATGAGCTTTCGTGGGAGAAAATCCGGATTTTCTCCCACGAAAGCTCATGCGATAAATAAATCTGTTAGTCTTTAAAAGTGCCACAGGACTCTGTTGTCTTTCTACAATAGACTAACATGGCTACCCCTTTGTAATTAGAAGCAGTTTTTGAAACTCACCTTTGCCTAGTTGTTAATCAAATTTCTGTTTCTGTACACATTATGGGAGACTAGAGGTAGATTTTGTGCAGGACCCTAAAAGAGGAATAAATGGTGGCTCTACCTACCCATAATCTATTCTTAGTCACTCCGTGAGTAAGTTTCTATGAACTTTTTAAAAAGTATTTATAATTTTCTGGTTCACCAGCAATTCTCTCTCATTAGTGCTTTTATTACAACGATGGATATGAAGCAATGCTACTGAAGATACTGATTCAGGAAGGGTACTATACAGGCAGACCAGCAGTGTAGGCACTCAAGGCTCAATTTAGTGCCCACTGAAGTCATCTGAAAGATTCACTAATTTCAATGGGTATTTGACTGGGTCCTAAGCTCTAACCTTGACGGGCATCCTAACTGAGATACAATTCTCCCAAATTGTCCAATTCCTCATCCAACCAACCACCGAGGAGATAAAATGAAACCTCAAAACACAGAAGTTTGATTGGTATTACAAATCTGCTACAGACCCTGTAGCTCCTACTGAAGAATATGGAATTTACATCTTGGGAAAGAATTTGGCCCTTACCATTTTGTGGTTTAAATCCCTTTCTCAAACCCTTTATCTCCACCCCCCACCCCCCAGTCTTTTTAGGCTATTGAGCCTTTCTTCCTATATGTCTTTATAAAACCCACCACATTTTGGATGCCACTATACTACCAATATAAATAAACAAACAAGAAAATAGATGCATGAAAGAAAGTCTGTGCAAACAGACAGGAAATGAATGGAAATAAATGTAACCTTCACCATCATCCCACTAATATCAGTACCAAACAGATGTTGCTGTATTTTGTGCATTAGGCACAGTAACTGTGTTTGTTTCACAGATATGGAGATAAGAGATCAATATCCTTAAATCACAACTGGCAACCTATTGAATGGAAAATGGGCAACTTTGATCATTTATCAAGTACATAGGTTACCTGTTCTCTTGACTTGGAATTCTAAAGGCTTCGTATAGCTTTACAAATCAGCTGAAATTTCAACTTTTCAATTAAAAAACACTCTAGTGATCCAAGCTAAAGTTTTGTAGTTTGTTAAAAAGACTTCTGTCTAAAGATCCCTACATCCCAAAATTGCTATAAACACCTCCAACAGATATTCTTCCATCTTTTTTTACTTTGTGCATTTGACAGCACTTTGTGTAGTCAGTTTCATTATTCCCCATTGAAGTTAATCACTTTCCCCTGTTTGTATGAGCCTTTGCAGCAAAAGCCTCCAGTTTGAACCCCAGTGCTTATTCTGTTCCAATTTCATTTGCTTCACTGTTGCTAGAGCGTGCTTGGGATTTGAGCAATGAGGCCAGATGTACATAACCCACCCTAATGTTCCTTTAAAACTACTGCTCAGATACAAGCACAATCCAGTAGCAGCAAAGAGATTGTACATTTTAAAATTTTACTAGAATTTAAAGTGAATTCACTGCTCTTGAAATGTGTGAGCTTGAGAGTGTTTCAGACTGAAGTTCTCTGTTATCGGTAGAACAACTGGCAGCAGTTGGGCAAGACTCCTCACAAATGTCTTGCTCTATGTCAATGCCTTAATCCTATTCTGAGAGACAGGCTCAGTCTTTGAGTACATTCAGTCCTCTTCTCTGAGGAGACTTGCAACAAGGGTGCCAGTTACAATTGTGATTTTTATTGTCATTCTCTCCTAGCCTGTATCATCACTCTTCTTTCAGCTGATGGAGCCTTGCACAACACTTGAGTAGTTCTGCTGGACTCCATTCCGTTTACAAGGAAGGAAGCAGCAGCTCTTTTCCCCTCTGCAGAAAAGATGGTTACTTACCTTCATGACTGATATTCTTCAAGATGTGTTGCTCATGTCCATTCCAAGTAGGTGTGTGTGCTATGTCCATTTTTTATGTCTACAGTTCAAGAAGGATGTTGATAATCTGAAAAGGATTCAGAGAAGAGCCATGAATATGATTAAAAGATTGGAAAACATAACTTGTAGCGAAAGACTCAAGGAGCTAAGTCAATATAACTGACCAAACTGAAGGTTAAGGGTGATTTGATCAGTCTATAAAGTATCCTAAACAGGAAACAGAAATTTGATAATGGGCTCTTCAGCCTAGCCAACAAAGGTATAACAAGATCCAATGGCTGGAAGTTGAAGTTAGTCCAATTGTATCTTATTTCTAGTCTGAATTTGTCTAACTTACTAGGGTGGGGGTGGATCACTATCTTTGGAATTTTCTAAATTAAAGTTTGATGTTTTTCTAAAAGATATACTCTAGATCAAACAGGAATTAATTCAGAGAAGTCTATGACCTTTGATATGCTGGAGGTCAGACTAAATTATCACAAGGGTCACATCTAGCTGGGGACTATATGAATCTATTCTGTTTGCCAGTTGGTTCCCTTCTGCTTAATAAGTTTCCTAACCGTTTACAAGATACTGAACTTCCCACAATACATTCATCTGCTGTACGTGTATATCCTCCATTACTATTGTAACTTACATCCAGAGCAATGATTCTGCCATCATCCAAGAATCCTACTTGGTTACAACTCTGTCAGTTTTTTCAAGTACTTATTAAAATCTGCTGCTCTTGTATACATATCATTTTAAAGTATAATTTACATAATATGTACTCCTCATTGGACATTTGGATTCCTAGCCACAAGTAAACTATAAACATGTTGCCTTGGTTTTTCATTTTCATAAAGCTTCTTAGTGTATAATGTGACCCACATAGCAGTTTCTGAAGAAAATCATTTGATTTAGATAGATTTGATTTTTTTAAAGCCACACTTACCACTTTTCAGATTAAGCAGACTCAAAATATAATTGATTATAAAAATAAATTTGTAAATATTTGTTTTTAAAATCCAGGCAATTATTTGGATTAAATGTGTGGAGTACTGTTAAGGCAAAGGAAAACTTAAAATTTATGCAAAAGAATATCAGGAGCTGTGCAGAGAGTCAAAAAGAGTGTTAGTGTTCAACATAGGTAGTATTAGGTGGCTATTTCACATCTGCAGCTACAAAAAAATAAAAAAGGGAGGATGGTGTGGTGAGTACATCACTTCCTGCCATTCATTCAAAGACAGAAAGGTATGTTCAGAGTTGTGAGAGAAGATGGTCTGGCAGGATGATTTTGGATAACCTGGAAAGGTGGGAAGATTACTGCAGACAAGGAGGATGTTTAACAGAATGTGCACTAATGATTTGGCAGTAGGGATCAAAGGAAGGGCCAGTATTAATGGAAAGATGTGGTGTTGGGAGAGATGGGAGGAGAGAAGAAAGAGAAGCTGAACAGGATGTGAAGATTACAAGTGTGTGAGAAAGTGTGTTATGAAGTTTTCAAAAGTAATACACAGAACTAGGGGAAAAGGTTTTTAGGAAGAAAGAAGATGAAGTTACTTTTTGACACTCTTAGTATGGAAGATACCAAGGTATACAAAGACATAGGTGGAGATGTGTGACTAGCCAGACAGTGAAAAACCAGAAAGTGGATCTGATATGCATTTAGGTCAGTAACTGTTTTGCCTGAAGAATGATTGCAGGATAAAGTCTATTATTAGAAAGTACAGATGAAAGCCCTTTAAAAAAATCATAAAATGGAAAAGATATTTTGTACATATGTTTTTTTTAAAAGGGCTTTCATCTTCCACTCACCTGTATTTTCCCAGGGAAGAAGGTCTGCCTCCAGTTATCCACCTATTATTCCCATAGTCTAGAGTCTAGACTCTAGAACACATCAAATGGCCACTTCTAAATGAAACAAAATGTTCATTTAAATCAAATTAACATCACTGCTATTTGGGATTGAGTCACAGCACCATTAACAAATTAAGCAAATAGCAACAGCTGTAACTGAGCATTCAAAAACCATTTAGATACTGTAGTAATCATACATATAGACCTCATCCTACAAACTCCTATCTATGTGATGATTTCATTGAATTCAAAAGACATGTAACTATGTGGCAGCATCCACCTCTCCTGAGCACACTCTCCTGATCGTAACTGCTGCAGTCTTTAAAAAGACTCAGCCCTGATTTCAGGCCGTATCCCCAAGGATTCCTCCCTGAAGGCAACGATTTCATCCCCTTTGGGTCCATTTAGCTCCAGCTGGGTCACTAAGTAGTTTGAATCCCTTTTGGGGGGTATATCACTCTTCAATTGTAGGCCACTTACCCAGTGGCCTATGGGAGAATCCAGGCCCACCCACTTTTCTGGGTCCCAGTCATGTGCTGCTGCATTCTTTTAACAAAGCTGTTTCAGTTCCCTGAAACACTTCCTTGCAGCCCCAGCCTTCACTGTTAACTCAGAGCTCTTCGATATTCAGGCCCAGCAGTCAGCTAGGAGCAATTCCTCTCTTCCCCTGACCCTGCCAACACTAAGTGATCTGTAGTGCTACAGTTTCCTTTAGTGAGCTACAAGCACCACCTTCACTTTTCTGACTCCAGCAATGAACCAACTTTGGGCTACAGTTAGCTTGCAACTCTCTGACTCACTAGACCCTGGCAGCTTCCCCCTGGTTGGCTGCTTTCCTAAACAGCCTGTCTAGGTCATTTGGAGGACTTAGCTCCACTGCTCTTTTCCTGGGACAGGTGTGGTTAGGTAAGACCCTGAGGCCTCCAGCTGTGGGCTCTGAGTGTAGTCCATCCTATCACACTGCATAACTATGAGTAATATTGGCAGGATCAATAAATGCACTATTTTGCATTTACAGATGTAGAAAAAAAATTACAGAATTCAAAAGCTTCAGAGGTAGTACTAGTATTTATTATCCTCACTGGCAATGAGCATCGGAGGGAATTAACCCAGGCTAGGAAAGAAACAAGTTTTGCTACCAATTTTCATTATCCCAGATTACTTAATAAATGTGTAACTGCAAGATAGTTTGGATTAATTAATAAGGTATTGGTTTTTGCATCATTTGTGGCAGATTGTTATTTATTCCTCCACTTATGATATATTGGGAGAGCTGTTGTGAGTAGCTGTGAGAATTACAGTTGCTGTATGATTAGCCAAAATGGACATGAATGTTCTTTCTTCTTAAATTCTGTTCTATTAATTTATTTCAGAAATGTTTGTTGTATTTGTTCCTTAATTGCATATAGTGTTTTTGCTACTATTTTTGGGAAATTAATCCATTTTTATAATATTTCACAACATATGCTGCAGAATACCTAGCACTACTCAAAGCACTTATGACTTATTATCCAGGGCAACAGAACTCATAGGATCAGTGACAAATACAGCATCACAATTATAAATGTAGAACAAGCACAGCGTAATTTTTAACCACCAACTGACCCTGAAGGCGTCACGTTCTCTGCCAGGCTGTCACCCTCTTTGAGGAGAAGCATCTTGCCCTCGAAGTCAAAAAAGCAAGGGAAGGAAAAAGAAAGGCAGCTAGTTTACTGGGAATGTCTGCCCTTGTTATGGGAAGCACATCAGTGATTCCAGGATTGGACTCCTGAGTCATCTCAGGATTTATATGTAAATGTAGAGATCATCTTCGAACTGAGGGATTGCCAGCACCAATCACAATGCCACTATATACATCATTGATAGTCTCACACCTTGAAAACTGCATGCAGTTTTGGTCGCCCCATCTCAATATATATATATATATATATATATATATATATATATATATATATATATATATATATGTATTTTTTCTTCTATATATATATATATATATATATATATTGTAGAGAAAGTGCATAAGGAAGTGTTATTTACCCTTCCATGTGCCATAAGAATCTGGTCAAAGTAATAGGCATCAGATGTAAAACAAACAAAAGGAAGTATTTCTTCACACAATTTAGTCAATCCCTAGAACTCATTGCCAGGGGCTGTAGTGAAGGCCAAAATTACAAGTGGCTTAAAAAATGAATTAGCTAAATTCATGGGTTGCTATTAGCCAAGAGGATCTGAGACACAAGCTTGTGGTGTCCATAATCCTTTCACTACCAGAAATTGGGATTAGCCAAAAGGATGGCTACCATAAATGCCCTGTTCTGTTTATTCCCTCATGTATCTGGCATTGGCCACTGTCCAAAGACAGAACAGTGGGCTGGGGGCTGGCCCAACCATATACCTGAACTAGGTAGTAGCCTAGGGTGCCAGGCTTTAAGGGGCACCAAAGTAGACAGAAGTGATCCCCCCCCCCATATATATGAATATGTTATTTTTCTCAGAATTGAATGTGGGGGGGGAGGGGAAGAGACACCAGACACAGTTCGCCTAGGGAGACAAAAACCGTTCAGCCCTGAGTGAGCTAGATGGACAACTGATCTAGCTCATTCTGGCTGTTCTTGAAACTATAACCAGCCTGTAACTACAGAGACCTCTTCTCTCCCCGAGTCTGCGGACAGCCCCTGAAGCAAGACGTCTGAGAAAGAGATACTGTCCCACTCCCCGTCACTCCCCCACGTGTATCAGAGAGGTAGTTGCTGGGTCCCGCGGGGGTTGGGGATCAGTGCCCCTCATGATGACTGAGCGGGGCGACTCGGCTAGGTGGGATGGGGGCAGTTTCCTGCGCGGAGCGGGGGTGTCACACGCACCCACCGCCCCCTCTCTGGCCCGGTCCCTGCGCGGCTCCGAGGCGCGCTGGGCTCCAGTCAGTCCCCGGCGGGCGGGGGCCGCAGGGTGGCGCTGCGGACTGTCCCCGGCAGGCGGGCGGGCCGCGGCGGTGGGTCACCAGCCCGGGCCGGGGGCAGCGGAAGCGGGCAGTGCCCGAGGTGAAGCAGGTACTGAGCGCCCGCCGGTTCGCCCCTCCCTGTCTCCGCCAGCCCGGCTCCCCGCCCGCTTCCCGCCGCTCAGCTGGGGCCGGGCGGGCTCGTGGCGGAACCCGGGCCTGGCGTCTCGCGGGGCTGCGCGAGCCTGCGGCAAGAACAGCCCGGCCGGGACCCTCCCCGTGCAGTGGGAGAGGGAAGGGCCTCGGGCTCCTGCGCTTCTCCGGTGGGCCGGGCCGGGCCGGGCGCAACCTAGCTTCGGCTGGGCCGGGCCGTGCGAGCCGCCATTGGCAGCGGGCGGACAGTCTTTGCCAGCCCGGCTGCTTCTTTGTGCTGCGGGAAGCGAAGCGAGGAGAGACCCTGGGCTTCCCCCGTGGGGGCGGAATACGCGGTGCGGGGCTGGCACCGGTCCACACCCTCCCCCTCCGCCGCTTCATCTCCGGCCGCGGGAGGTGGGGGTGCGAAGGCGGGCGGAGGTGGAGATCCCCATGCGGCTGTTGGACTCGCTGATCTGATGCGGGCTGTCGGCGATACTGGGGGTGCAACCAGTTAAAGGAAACTACCCGCACCCCGTGCGTAGCCCAGCAGCACAGACAGGCAGTCACAGGGTGAGCGGCCTTCAGCAAACGCTGTTTACGACTAAAAAGTCGCTGCAAAGATTGGAAGTGCAGCGCGTGTTGGTTTTTTAATTCCGCTGTTGGGGGCAGCGGGATTGCTGGAAAGTGAGATTAGCAATATGGGAACCCGGTTTCCAATGTACTTTGCTAATGGCTGTCATAATAAAAGGGATTTTAATACGTCCTTTACCTGCTCAAGAGGTGTTGCAAGGCACAATCAGTTAATATTTGCGACTGGAAGATCCTCGGAAGGCCTGAGTGTGAAGTGTCTATATTAAAATGGTATGTTTTTAAAAAGCAAACACTGGTGTCTCTTCTGATGTTTATGCCAAAATCTAAATCGTCCATGGTCCTCATTCTGCAGTCAACTCAATGCCAGTAGACATTGCATTCATACGGCACTCTGTTGAAGTCTCTCACATTATCAGTGTGATAGGTGAATTCACTTTGACAACACAGCACTAAATGCGGCAACACAAAATAAAAACAGGTTTCTGAAGAGGCAAGCAGAACCATGTCCCATTACGAGTCCTTTGAATTATGCAGTTTTCCCAATAATGTCCATTTTAAAATTATCCAAGATTTTTATTCCATAGTTATCCAATACTACTTTCACATGAGATAGTGGACACGAAAAATTACACTTATGCATTTGGCAGGGGAGAGTACTTTTGTGTGTGTGTGTGTTTTTGGTGATTTTTGTTTTTCTGAGTAAGATACACATTTTTTTAACATTGGCATTAGGGTAGATAATTTGTTTTTGGGCACTGATAAATTTTCAGGATAATTTTCAAATAGATGTACAGTAGTTTTTGGCTTCGTTTTATTAAGATACCCAAACTGAATAGTAATATTTACTTAAATGTGTTGTATGAAATATGCTCTTTCTTTCTGTTAAAATTATGTACTTTTGATTCTGCAAATTTATTACAGGTTTTAATAGAACATAACCAAATTTGTATTAAAATTTCCAAATGCAATGGAAGACAGCAAGACTGAGGAGGTGCTAGATATTCTTCGACTTAATGTGGGAGGTTGTGTGTACACAGCCAGGCGGGAGTCTTTATGCCGCTTTAAGGATTCAATGCTAGCATCTATGTTCAGTGGACGTTTTCCTCTAAAAATAGATGAATCTGGTAAATACAGCTAAGTATTAAATATCTAAAATCTGATCAGGTGGCTTTAGAATCAGTTTTAATTGTCATTAGAATATTTTTCTATGTAACTGAATACTGCAGAACTAATATATTAATTATTGTAGCTTATAGGCAGACACTGACCTATATATATTACAATTTTGAGAGGCATCTGTGAAAGCTTTGGATACCAATAGAAAAAATAAATAAAAGTAATACATACAAAAGGTTAATCATACTTCTCAGTTAATCTGAGTCAGATCTCAAGAATCAGTAACACTGTAAGGATGGAATAGTGATAAAGCTGGTGTTTGGATAAAAATCCTATGGCCTGAATTGTAAAGGTAGTGAATACCTGCAGATTCCATTAATTTAGTGGGATTTGTGGTAGTTCTGAAAAATCAAGCTACAAACCTCCATTCAGGGCCACTACAAATTAGAGAACACTTTTTTTCTTTAAACATGTTCAGTTTTTAGGGACAAAATCTTTTATGATTTGATGAAGTTTATTAACCCCCTTTTGTTTTTTACAGTAAGGATCTAGTTTGAGCAAAGGGCATACCTGTCAATGGGGAAGAGCTATTTCTGATGTGTTACTCATATAAAATAAACCAATTAGTGATTTAGAAACAGATAAGAATAATTGACTTTTACTTTATAATGATTTAAAAACATGCAAATAGTACATCTTAATAATAAATTGTACATATATGTTTGCACCCTTCTTCAATCCATCACACATAATTACGTTTCAAAAGTTTGCATAAATTAAATGTTATCACCAGTTTTAAAAACGTAATGGAAATTAATGATTTTCTGATATGATTAATGAACCTGCTTACCATAGAAATTGTTTGAAGGGATGGATTTTAAGGGTGCAAAGTAATTCTAAAATGCTTCATTGTCAGTCAAGAAGACTGCATTTTTAAATTAGAAATGAAGGTAGATATGAAAGGCTGATTTAAAGTATTTGCTGTAGGTTAAATTCGGCATTATGTGATGTCGTGGCTTTGCCACCTCACTGCAAAGAGTGGGGTTGCACTGCTGTTGTGGGCAGAATTAGACTTATTTCTGTGTTCTACAGAGACAACTTAAAACAACATTTCCTATATAATCAGTTTAATTCTTGGTCTTGTATAGTCAGTGTATCCTTTTGCTTGTATACATCTTAAACTAGGAGCAGAGAAGGAAAAACAAATAGAATGTTGTAAATGTCAAAAAGTTGTCAGGGAAACTTAGGGACAAATGCAATAATGCAGACAAATTATTTAACTCCTTTTGAAGCAGATTGGATTTCAATTTGAAATTGGCCTAGAAAGAGCAAGATCAGATGTGTCTAAGGATTCTTTGATTTTTAGCATTTAAATAGAGTACATTATTCATGAAGTTATATTTGGTACAGTCAGTTTAGGCCCTGATCCTGTGAAGTGATCTGCACAGATGGACCACAGATTTCTCACTGGGGCTATGTCTACACTAGAAAAAGTTAGGTCGACTTTGTTAAGTCGACTTAATAAGGTCGACTTTAAGTCAACTTAAAGTCGACTTTATTAAGTCGACTTAACAAAGTGGTGTCCATGGACGTGGACTCAGTCCACTTTGTAAAATCGACCTAACTGCCTTGAGGTCAACTTTACAAAGTGGACTTAAGCATTCATACTGTGCTTAGGTTGACCTAAAGAAGGGTTAGGTTGACCTAAGGAGGGTTAGGTCAACCTACCCGGCAGTTCTTATTAAGTCAATTTAAGCTTTCATTAAGTCGACTTAAGGAATTTCTTAAGTCGACTTAATGAAAGCTTGGTGTGGACAGGGACTAAATTAGGTCAACTTAAGCCTCCTTAAGTCGACCTAACTTGCCAGTATAGACATAGCCTAGGACTCCAGATAGCACAGGACTCCACTCCATGGATCATATTGTAGGACTGGGAGTTTAGTTTGTTCATCTGCAAATTAAGAAATACAGTAGGGAAACAAAGAAGCAGTTTCAAAAGAAGTGATGATGTATTGCTGGGGAAAGGATACTAACCCCCAAGTAAGGTACCATTTAAATAACTACTAAAGAAGTTATATATATACACCTCTTGATATATTTTAATTGAAGAATCCATCAGATAATCTGGTAGAATATGACAAAAAAATCTGTCTTAAATTACAAACCGTATTTTTAAATATTATTTTATTTTATTTCAGGAGCTTGCCTTATTGATCGAGATGGAAAACTGTTTAAGTACCTTTTAGATTATCTTCATGGAGAAATTCGGATTCCTAAAGATGAACAAGCACGAATTGCATTACAGGAAGAGGCAGATTACTTTGGCATCCCTTATCCGTACAGTCTGTCTGATCACTTAGCCAATGAAATTGAAACCTATGCTTTAAGGTCACATATAGAACTTAAAAAGGTCTTGGCATTTTCTTACGTTTTTAGAAGTATTCCGTAATTCATACCAGTCAGTTGGAACTAAATAATAAAGCTACAGTTTTTTCAGGTTACAACTTTTGAATAATCTGTATGTTGTCAGAGTTTTAGAGGAAGAAATCACTTGCCAATTATTAGAATTACTAATGGACTCATGTTCCGGAGGGATAGCCATGTTAGTATAGTTCAGCAAAACAAACGAGTCCTGTGGCACTTTTAAAGACAAACAATTTTTTTTTTTTTGCAAGAGCTCTACCCACGAAAACTCATGCAATAAATAAATAAATATGTTAGCCTTTAAAAGTGCCACAGGACTCCATGTTTGTTTTTCTGTAATCGAGTCATGGTCATTAAAGATATGTCATCATGTTTCTTCATTCTACGCCAGGGGTCGGCAACCCCAGCGGGCGGCCTCTGGTTTCCGGCCCTGGGGCTGGCTCTCGTCCACAGGGGCGGCCCGTGGCTGAGGGCCCCTGCTGGATAGCAGGAACGAAGCGGGTCACGTCGCCCCTCCCCAGCCGGCCGAGAGCCGCGCCGCTGCAGCAGAGCTGGCCCCGGCCATGGCTAGCAGGAGGGCAGGTCGGCTCGGCTCACCCAGAGCTGCCGTTGCTGGCAGGAGCCGGGGCCAGGAACCGGAGGCTGCCCGCTGGCAGCGGCGGCTCGGGCCGGGCCGGGCCGACCCACCCCCTTGCCGGCCATGGCCGAGGCCGGTTCTGCCCTGCCGGCAGCGGTGTGGCTCCGGGCGGGCAGGGTGACACGACCCGCTCTGCTCCCCTCCTGCCATCCAGGAGGGGGCAGGGCCAGCAGGGGCCCTCAGCCACAGGCTGCAGCAACTAGCCGGAAGTTTGCGGGGCCAGCGGGGGAGCCTGAGCGGCGCCGCGTGCCGCTCAGGCTCGGCCTCCGTGCCAGGTCTGGTACGCGTGCCGGGGGTTGCTGACCCCTGTTCTACGCCCTATATTTTTTTCAAGGGTTTGTGTTTCCGTCACATAATTGTTAACATTTTCTGTAAAATAATACTCTAAATTTGATCTTCTGTTTCACAGGCAAATCTACGAAAAGTGATTTTACACTTGGCATTGTGAATGTCCATGTTTGTGTTTCAGTGACTTCAGATTTAATTTGACCACTTTATAAGATGTTTCTTGAGATAGTCTTGAAAGCTTATCCTGAGATCTGAAAGACAAACTGTATTTTAATTTTCTTCTGTCATCCCACATAATAATTGTAGTGCCATTCTGCTAAACCCTAATTAGACAATGCAGTTCTGGGATGTATAAACAGGAGAATCTCCAGCAGGCAAAAAGAGGCTATTTTACCTCTGTTTGGCACTGATGCATGCTGCTGGAACACAGTCTTCATTTCTGTTGCCCAGAGTTCAAGAAGGATGTTGATAGATTGAGGAGGGTTCAGAGAAGACCCATGAGAAAAATTAAAGGCTTAGAAATATGCCTAATCATGGTAGATTCAAGGAACTTGATCTATTTAGCTTAACAAAGAGACACTTAATGAATGACTTGATTACAATCTATAAATACCTCCATAGGGTAACAAATATTTAAAAATGGGCTCTTCAGTCTAGCAGAGAAAGTTATGCCATGATGCAGTGGCGAGAAGGTGAACCTAGAGAAATTTAGCCTGCAAATAAAACATGCCTTTTTAATTGTGAGAGGAATTAGCCATTGGAACACTTTATTCAAGGTCATGGGGGATTCTCCATCACTGACAATTTTTAATTCAAGATTGGATGTTTTTCTAAAAGATGCTCTAGGAATTATTTTGGGGAAATTTCATAGTCTGTGCTATACAAAAGGTCAGACTAAATGATCACAGTGGTCAGGTCTTAGATTCTATGAAAAATACAGCAGAAGTTGGTCCTGCAATTAGAATTTAGTTAATTTTATTAATGAGGCACAGAAAGAAAACAACATAGCTCTCATTGTTTTAGGGTTTGTTTAGAGAATATTTTTTATTAAGTTTGATTGCTAAATAACTCAGATTACCTGTCACATTTGTATGTGAGAATCTGGACACCACAAACAGAAGTGACTTATCTACTTTATCTAAGTGATCCATTTTTTTGTGTACATTTATTATGTCCCCTCTTATTCAGCTCCTTTCTAAATTAAAATGTGCAGTCTTTTCAGTTTTCCTTCATGAGAGTTTTTCCATGTCTCTCATCATTCTTGTTGCCTTTCGCTGAACTTCCTTCAATTTCCAATATCCTTTTAGAGGTAGGAAAGACTAGTGCTTTTATATGAGGCCACACTGTTGAGTTACTCTTAGTAGAGTTCATTATTAAAGCCAAATAAACTTAAATGTGAAAAATCTAGTCGTTTTAAAAAAAATTCTTAGCATAACAACATTGTCCTACATTATATATTTTTCTCCAGGCTTTGATAGACTTCTGTGATTCCTATGGTTTAATCTGTACCAAGCCTACTGTTTGGGTTCTACACTATCTCAACACATCTGGAGCAAGCTGTGAGAGTCGGATTATTGGTGTGTTTGCCACAAAAGCCGATGGGACTGATGTACTTGACAAGGAACTGGGAGGAAGAATAAATAATAAAAATATGTACAAAAGGTAAGATGGTTGTTGAACAGAGCATACTGAAATGAGATTGTCTGTTCCTCAGGGATGGGATCCTACCTTCTTTTCTTTTTGGAACAAGGAGCCTGCATCAGTTTTGTAGTCCTGTGGAAATGCACTCTGCCTGGGTCCTAAGGCAGCAGCTCCTTTCTGCAGCCAGCGGGGAGGGGAGTGGTGGGCCACTTTTGACTCACAGGCCATAGGGCCTAACTCATGCCCTGACTTACCAAAGAATCTATTGTGGAATCTCCCATCAGTGGAGGTTTTTAAGAGCAGGTTAGAAAATCACCTGTCAGGGATGAACTAGATAATACTTAGTGCTGCCTTGAGTGTAGGAGACTGGATTAGAAGACTTCTTGAGGTGCATACCAGTTCTCTGATTCTATAATCATGTGTTTCATGCTTCAATACCACAAGAGTAATCATTTTACAAAGATTCATTATAATAACAGTTTCTAGTACATCTCCATTTTGTGGGTGACTGGAAGCACTCTGCTTTTAACCTTGTGCCTCACGGTACACTCCAGGGGTGTGTGTTTTGTAAAACTACACATCTTTTGGAATTTTTGCTTAAAACAAGGGGTTTAGGTTTGTCAGATGTAGGTAGACTATAGATTTAAATATACTGTAGAAATAGATGAAGGTAAAAATTTCATATGGATACTTTAGTTCTTGTAAAATACAAGTTTTACTAAACCTTTTGTTGGAATAAGTTTAACTTTTCTAACTTATTTGGGCACGAATGGATTTAAATGTTCGTTGCCATTCTAAATAGTAATTGAGAGTTGCAAGATCAGGCCTAAGTCATGAATTCTGTAACTTTTCCTTTATGAAACAGCCACAAGATGAGATGAAGAAAAAAAAAAAGTAAACGTGGCAACAAAAACTAAACATATTATAAAAACTACCAGGAAAAAGGAAGCTGGGGAAAGTAGTAATAACAGTTAATCAAGTACCTTCAGAAAACATGGGAGTCAGAAGGCATTAGGCATGTCTATACAATAAATACCTATTGCTAACAATTCATGTCAGCAGCAGGTGCAGTTAAGCTAGAGCTGGACATTTGACAGCTACAAGTATAAACAAGGACAAATTTTGTTCTGTTTCTGAAACGGAGGAACCAGTTGTCCATGAGAGCCATTGCAGGAAAACCATGTTCAACATCAATTCAGCTGCTGGGTATTTTTATTTATTTATTTATTTTTGTAGTAGAGACAAGTGGCTCAGAGGGGGCATTGAATATAAAAATGAAAAGGAAGTTAAAGTACTACATTTTCATATCTGCTTTGCAAAAAGCCGACTAAGAAATCCTTGAGCCTTTGTAGGTTAAGAAAAGGAGTGAAATATTGTTTTGTGGCTTTCATACAACATACATTATTTTAAAAATATTAACTAGATTACCACACTATTTTTACTTTAAAAATATTTCTAGAGAGGCTGGAAGTAATGTCCAATACATCTGGAGCTATTATTCAGTGAGTGAACTGAAAAAGATGATGGATGCTTTTGATATCTGGGAAGGCAAAGGTACAGTATTAATTCTTTTCTTCCATTTTAGACGGTCTACTTTGCTAAATAGGAATAAGAAATCCCAAGTATTTCGTACCAAATTACAAAAAAACCCTCTAAAACCAAAACCCCTACATTTCTAAATGTTTTCAGTAACTGGCAAAAAGTTAAGACGGCAATTGTAGTCATTCTTTGAAAAACAAGTTTTCTAGTTTCTGTTAAACTGGGAATGTTGAATGGAGATGAACTTCAAGGGGTAGTGAATTTCATATATAGGGGTTACCACCTCAAAGATATAATAGGCTGGCCAACATAACGCACTATGTTGAAATCAAGAAAAGACACATGGTATTGAAGCACAGATATCTGTCAGTCATAATTCTAAAGCAGAGGTCTTAAATATAATTATAATTCTTAGCACTTACATATATACACATGCTTCAAGTATGTTCCCTCAGATATTGTTAAGTATCTTATCTTCGGAACTTTAGGTTTCAGCTACTGGAGAATGCCCCAGCTGATAGAATGTTGGACTCTTGAAGAGCGTCCTTTGAAAGGAAGTCTCCATCACATGTCTCCAGTTCGTAAAAGGTATATTCATGGATCCAAACTCTGATTGCTTGAAATGCATTGTAGAATCCATTACTGCTTTTGTAAGAGAAAACACCTTCATCTCTATTGTAGACCCCATTTTATTATGAACTCTGAGTTTCTGTCTTTCATTCTTCCCTGTCTCTTCATTACACCTTCTCGATTTCTATAAAATCTGTTTTTTTCAGGGGGAAAAGAACTGCAAATCTGAGCTCAGTAGAAGAAATATAACTTAATTTTCACCTGTGGGAAGGTCTTCCTTATTCTGCAGTCCTATCCCACAAACACATGCTTTAAAATGGACTGAGTTTAGAGAGAAGTTGTGTTTCGCTTACTTATCCAGTTATCTGTTAATTGGATTGGTACGACAATTTTCAGACAGATGTTTCATTTGGCTAAAGTTTAACTATTCACCTGTGTTTCTCTCATGTTTCCTCACCACCTTAATTATACCAGTATGATTTGTTGTGTATTTGTGTCTGGAGTTTTAATGCACTTCATCTCTCTCTCATCCTTCCACAGTTTTTTCTTTTCTTATGTCATTCTTTGTTCTGCTGGAGTGCCTCCCTAATTAAACTTTTTTTGGTGGTCCTCCAGGATACCCTTTCATTCTCAACCTGTTCTGAAAGATCCTACATAAAAGTGATCCCTGTTGTATTCCTAGCCCATTTTTGGTGTGACAGTTCTTGGGATGCCCAGGCATGTGAGCCACCTTGTTACTCCATGCCTCAGTGAGAAGGAGCCTTTTTTGTGGTAACTGGGTGTCATCTTTCTGGCACCACCAATATTTCAGCTGTTCAAGGTCTCTTCTCTAAATTGTGTCATTGTTAACTTCACCTTGCAGGTTAACAATAGGTGCACCCCCTATTCCCAAGTCCCTTTACATAATTCCCCCTGTGATATTCAGTCCCTAGCACTGGCAATTTACAACTAAATCCTCTTCCCCCACCCCAGGCTTGCCACCTTACTTTAGACCACAACAGCTATAAGCCACACAGCACTTGTGAGTATTTTAACAAAACAAAATAAGGTTTATTAAAGAAAGAATAAAGATATAACTAGAAATTAAAGAGAGAGTAGTGGGAATACATACCCATGTGTATCTCTCCCAATGAATATGAATCTTGAAAAAAGAAAAAAGTTATACACTTACTGTAGATACCTTCTCTGTCACTCTTTGTGGATAAATATCTGGTAAGACATGTGCTTGATATAATGAGTTTGTTAGGTCTGAGGTGAGAGTTATTCATAAAGAACTGAGTACCCTTTCATGGGGGTCTCTGTCACAGAAGGCTTATCTATTTTCCCATTACCTTGCCAAGCAGCCTCCATTCCGTTCTGTGCAGTAGCAAACGCTATTACCTAGTATTTGTATCTCCTCCACTTACCTCCACCCATCCCTCATGATGCAGATGAACAGCAGTTTGAAACTCAGCAGAATGGTATCATTGTAATCCATTTTGCATGCTTTGATGCATCTTCACTGGTGCAGTCAATGTGCAGAAGCACAAATGTGAGATTCCTGCTCAGTGGGATTTTCCATTGGTGTCACATAAAAACATGCAGCAAAAAGGGAGTTTGGTGCAAGGAAAGCACTTGATTCAGACATCCAGTTGAAACCATTGATCTAGCTCATTATTCTAATGAAGCACTGTATTTCTTCTAGTTTACGTTAGATAATCCTAGTTTTCCTATGGGATTATTTCCTTCTCTTAATTACTGCTAACAAGCAGTAAATTAAAGATTTTAGGCTGTTAGCATTCCTTTCTTCCCCTTTCTTCTTTTGTTCTGGTATGTATTATATGAACTTTGAGGATATATTCCCTTTTCACATCTCACGCTTAAAAAATGTCTGTTGCCTCATTACTTTACATTGGCTTTGCTTGGAAGCTTTCCAAATCAATCTGAATAGTATTGCCTTTTTCTCATATTCATTTATTCCAGTTTTAGAAAATTAGTGAATTACTTGATCTTTAGTATTGTTCATTCTTCCAATGTGAATGCATGGGACACTCCACAATATCTTATTCCAAACTGTTAAGTACTCACAAAAACACTCTGTAGTATGTTCTGTAGTATGTCTAAATTTGTTCTTTAACAACTCAGGTAATTCACATTCTATTTATAGTACTGATTTTCTAGTTGAATGTGGCTTGGGGATCACTACAAAAATCTTTCCTGAAGTTCAGGTCAATTTTATCTACAGATTTTCTTTGTCAGCGCCTCAGTCTTCTTCCTATTGCAAATACTTAGATGTAGTTTGTCTTATACACAATTTTTCCAGGCTTTCTTCTGTTGACAGTGAGTAAAAGATTACTTGTTTTTTTTACTGTGGCAGTCAGCATTACAGATTAATTGTTTCTTGGCTTTTGCCTTAATACCTTTAAAAAGTATTGACAAATTATATAGGCTTCATTCTTTGTGCTCCCTCTTTTACCACCCCCCCCCCCCCCCCCCCCGCCCGGGGTTTATATACACATTTGCTAATTCTCTTTTTGACCTACTTTTGGCTTTGATCCAATCTAGCCTTTGTTTTGTCAGCCCTCAAATATTTTAATTTCTTGATCGGCTGTTTTAGTGTAACCTGGATTTCCATCAGTTTTATTTTTTTTATTATTTCTCTGATGAATTTAAATCTTCCTAGCAGCTGTCCATTTTCCATTGCCACATAGACCGAGAGAGAGTGTTGAATACTGTAGAAATGCTAGTTACTTCTGCCAATAACATTAATTTGGCCCTCCCCACTTCTTTCTGGAGATCCTACTGGCTTTCCTTCACTTACCCTTAATTTGTTCTTTTGAAAGTTCTGATTGGAATCTTCTTTTCATTTGGGATCTTTGCTTTTCCTGTTGTTTTACATTTTAATTTGGTGATCTTGTCAATGCTCCTGTGTACTTGAGGTCTTACATTTTCCATATACTATTATGGGTATCCTGTGAAACCTTTGACCATACTCTAATTTATCTGAATATTTTCAGATATCCCCATTCCTTTATCCTCCCAGTTCTTGCTTTCACTACTTTCTCTTTCATTTTCATCTAATTCTTTCTGTATATCCTCTCCTTTTAAGATTTATTACAGTAATGTCTTCAAAACCTTCACGGCAAATAAAATTGCAGGGGGAGGTATGACTGATACGAAATGATGATTGCTTGCAACTTTGAGCAGCATAAATGAGTAACTACAACTGACATTAGGAATAAACAGAATATCAGATTTATAGGTGAATGTTGGAGACAAGCCATTGCATAATTACAGCTTAACTACAAGTGATGGACAGAATACCTAAAATACCTAGATTGCTGTTTTAGAGACAGTCCTCTTTTTTCCCTTTTTAAACAGACGATTAATAGACTTCACTGAAGAGGAAGAAGATGTTCAAAACTTGAAAGCTGGTCCTAAACCAATTAGATTTTCTGGGCCCTCCACAAGTACTCATATCAAAGTCAAGAACTCGGCTTCATTAAAAGTAGCTGCCTATAACACTTCTTCACATTCTGTGGTAACTCTGAAACGAGCCAGAAGTGATAGTTTGGTACAGCGGAAACTGGTGCCAAAAACTGAACCTACAACGTGCACTTCATTGCCTACAAGTTCTCAGGCTTATGGAACTGAAGGTGCTGAAAATGGGACAACATATCAAACAACATTCAACATCTCAGTGTCGAAGAAACCCACTACAACGCGTGTAGTAAAACTGAAGCGGACTCCGCTGTGTGTTGTGTCATCATCTCAGTCATCTTTCTCACTAAGTAAAACAGATGAACAGGAAGTTCCTGCTGGTGAAATTCCTAATGCTTCTACATCACTAAGAAAGAAAGAATCTAATATATCACCAGAGAATAGTAAGATCAAGAATAATTTGGATAATGACAAACTGGATGGTAATGTTTAACTCTTAGCTGTGGGACAGAGATTTTCTAGCATGATCTGCTAAAAGAAAAGTTTCTGACCAAACATGTAAAGGGACAAACATCTATCCTGGATTATAACTTCTTATTAGTCCTGGTAGGAAATTGTGGAGAAAAAATAGTAAAAAGTACATGGGCAAAAAGTTTTGAAATTCATGGTAAGTTATGAGTTTTTTGCATTACTTTTAATTTTTTGGTGTGGAGGCAGGATGTGTGGATTTTAAAAAGCATTTTTACAATACACTGTGACCATCTCTCAGATATTTACTTAAATCAAGTTGCTGTGGGATTACTGTCTTTTAAAGATAGAATATACACACATTCAAGCAAACCAAACCTATCTATATCCACTATAGATAAAGATCGAGATTTAAAAATCTATGGCTATGTCTACACTGGCAAGTTAGTTCGAATTAAGGAGGCTTAATTCGAACTAACTAAAGCTATGGCTACGCTAGGCTTTAGTTAGTTCAAATTAAGGGCTTCCTTAATTCGAACTAATAAGTTCGAATAGGGTATTCGAACTAAGGGATTAATTGGAACTAACTAGTTCGAATTAACCAATGTGGCCATGTTAATTCGAACTAATTTCTTAGTTTGAATTAACCGGCCATTGAAATGAATGGGGATCGCTAATTCGAACTAACGTTCCATTGTGGCCATGCTAGTTCGAATTAAGCTAATTCGAACTAACTAAAATTAGTTCAAATTAGTTAGTTCGAACTAACTAAATCAAACTAATTTTAGCAAGAGTAGACATAGCCTTTGAGACTAAGTTTAGGTTCCTAAATCCATATTTTCAAATTGGATAAAATAGGTGACATTGATTAGTAATGGGGGAGAGCCAGTCATAGAGCTAGACTGAGTCTTCTATTCACTAGGTGTGTAAAATACTGGATATTGCAAAGGTATCTTGAGTCATCAAGAGTAAGGAGCAGGGCTGCTGGCTTCAGAGTGCTTTTTGGGGAGAATATAAGTAGAGCAGTTTAACTGCATTAAACGGCGCCATCCTCCCACCTTCCACGGAGGTGGGACTGGGAACTAGCTTGTCATGGAAGAATAGGGCAGGATCTTTTCACAGAGTTAAGACACACAATTACATTCCCAAAGGGGAATGATCTCCTGTAGGGAATTGAATGACTGTGTGTTGCAGGCCAGGCTAGTAGACTGTCATTGTATACGTTAGGAATTGGAAACTGCCTGGCAATTGCACTGCTATAGGCTACTCTGCTCTTAGGCCAGACACACAGCGGTCATTGCTTTGTTCTCCTCCACTCCCTTTATATATACAGGAATCTTATATATGAGCAGGGACAAACTCAGCCTCTTTCCAGGCTAAATGGAACAAAACAGTAAAGTCCTATTTTGAAAGAGTGGAATACAATGCTGACCAGGGAGAAGATGGAGAACAAAAATATTGGGCTGAATACTGCTTTTTGGTTGCACCCGTGTACCATTGTAGTAATTCCAATGAAGTGTCTGATTATTGCAGAATTACACCAGTGTAGCAAAGCAGAGTATGTGCCAGTGTCTTGAAAAAGTGCCTTGATTCTTTTTAGGTGTTTAGACCAACATTGCTTAATGGTAGCATGTGTGTTTTTAAGGAGATTTATATAGTATAGTGCATATCTTTCCTGGTCTTGCTTGACTAAAAAGAGTTCCAGTATTGCCAGCCCCACCTGTGCAAAAATCACATGATAGACCTAATCATGAGACTTTTAAAAATATATTAAGTATATTTTTTCAAGCATTACTCTGCAATTATGAGGGCTAGAAACTTAACTTTTATCAAGTTTTTTTTAAAAAAACAGAATCTCATGTAACAATGTGCCTCCTGTAGCTGAGACAAAAACACCATCATGAAAGTTGCAAAACAGCAGTTTTCTGGCCCTCAGCTTACATTTTGAAGATTAGCTTGCATCTCAATAGCGCAAGAGAGAAACCTTGATTTTTTTAAGGTGAAAGTTTAGATTACTTAGAAAAGAGAAAACCTTATGGAAAGATGCTAAAATTGTACACTTTACCATTTCCTTGTGATCCTAATTTTCCATTGGCCCCAATGTCTGGAATATTTTTAGAAGAGTGTTTGAATGAAAAGTCAATTTTTTTCATTTATGTTCAGTCTTGTTTATTCATTACTTCATTGTTTTATAATGGCGCTGTTTGTAATTTACTTATCATTCGAAAATAAGTTTCCTAAGACTGAATATTTCCCTCCTCCCTGCTCTTCAACATTTGATGATTTTAAAAGATTTAAAAACATACACTAAAGATCAGCAATAATATGGATTATTTTACACACACCCGAGACAAAATGTTTGAAGTAAAATCTTGTGTGATTTTCTGTGCTGGCAACTGTTCAGGTATTTTCTCTAGGTCATCTTCCTGGATAGTAAAGTGTTATTATTATGAAATAAATATGATTGCCAAATCCATCAACTTGACGCATGACAAGAATCCTGAACATTCCAGCACAAGACTGAAGTAAATGGCAAAAACTGCCCTTGAGCGTGTGAGAGGAGGGAAGTTCCAGAGCATTAGTCTGTGTAAAGCAAAAACAATGAGAGTCCTGTGGAACCTTAAAGACTAACAAATTTCTTCAGGCATAAGCTTTTGTGGGCTCCAACACACTTGGGCAGATGCATGGGAAAAGGGATAAATTAAATAAATTAATAATATAAGTCTTTAGAGGCACAGACCAAGATTCCCATTATACTAGACACTATATGGACTTGTAATAACAACAGGTCTTGCTTCAGAGTTTACAATTTTTTTTTTTTAAAAGATGCAACTGGCAGATGAAACCATCAAGCAGACTGCAGATGGTGGGGAATCTTCTTTAAAAGGGATTGATCAAATTCTCCATTCACAGTATTGGAAGTTGGATCAAGCCTATCATTAATGCACAGACAGGCTTACCTTTAGTTTTTGAGTCATAAATTCCAATTTCATTCATTTTTAAAATCTGTAAAGCTCGATATTGTACTGTTTCAGCAAAAGGAGTCTGGTATGGCATTGTGCATCTGCACCCAAACCCTTATGTGGATGCAAGTTACGTGAAAGATTTGGGAAAGTTGCATTAAACACGAGTCATGGTTTTTCAGTTGAGATTTTACATGTATGCTATCAAATTTTGGCTAAAACCCAGGATACCTTGAAAAAAGTACCACGTCACATCTATAAAAGAAACTGAATTCAGAAAGTAACTTCAGTCTAACAATCTAGTGTGCTGACTATTAGCGTCCAACGGCCATGTTCTCATTTTTTAAATGTATTGCCTATTTACTGTGATGGATTAGACATTGCTGTCTTTTTTTTTGTTAACACTGTCACGCTTTCAGCTCTCTGTGGAAACAGGATTTTGTGTCTTCCAACAGCCAAACATTTGGTAGTGCAAGTGTTAAGTACGCGGAAGAGAACCATTCCAAGTCAACTGCTAGAAAATCATTCACATGTGACTAAGCATGGGGCTGTCAGACAGAAGCCTGTTATCACCCGTACATGTGATTCATACTGCTATAATTCAATAAACTGCTTCATAATATGGAAAACTCATTTGTACTTTGCTTAATTGAAACAAAGAGATGCTTGGTCCTGCCATGAGTGCAGGGGATTGGGCTCGATGGCCTCTCATGGTCCCTTCCAGATTCTATTTCATATGATAGGCACATGTTCATTTTGAATGTCTAGGAAATTACTGGTAGAGCTAAAAATTTATTCCACTTAGAGCCACAGAAATATGCTGTAATTAGTATTAGGTTCACGTAACTGTTAAAATAGCTTGGGAAAGTTCCTCTGCAACATGCAGTGCAAATAGTCATTTTTGTAAACAAACTAATGTTACTTGAAGGGGAACTACCTATTTTCACAACCCACCATTATGATAGTTCAGTCTTGTTTGTTATTATGTCATCTCTTCTGTTCTACCAATGGCAGGAGCTAAGCCTGGCCATTTATCTGCTTCTCCCACAAATATCTGCATGCTTTCTTCCACACTACCCCTTACTCATGGAGTGCCAATCCTAAACTGATCTGTAAGGCCACTACTCTGTCCCACTTCAAAGAGATCTTTAATATCCATTTTTGCTGCGACTCCCATATGAGAAAACAGCCAGTTGATAATGGATAAATTGTGCAACCAGTTTCTTCTCTGCACTGAGAATTCTTCATCTTGTGAGTGACTGGGTTGCAGATGGTGTACAAGAGACATGAACCACTCACTGCCTCTTGTGTTTCGAATCGCCGCATTGGTCTTCCTTTCCAGCATGTCTCCAGAATAGATAGGAAACTAGTTTTAAATTATTTCCATTTAAGCACTTAACTGATTAGTGCACTGTGGCTACAGTTCAGCCCTGCTTGGGGAGAGAGAGAATACTAGCTATCAGTGAAATGAACATTTCACTGTTCTGTTTTTTTCCTTCTCTTCTTCAGTTTATGACGGTCAAAGCTCTCACCCGAGAAACCGAGCAAGGAGTAGGTGCTGCTTCTCCAAAAGCCTGAGAAAGACTGAGCCTGTCAGCTGATTCCTGACAACTGGCTGCTTTTAGGCTCTAGCCAGCCTTGCTACAAGTAATTAAAGGAGTCAAAAGTGCAGTAATAATCAGTGAGTGGGCTGAGAGGCAGTGTGGGTATCCTGCTGTAGCAAAGCCCTGCAGTAGCTTTATAAGGTTCACTTCAGGCAAAAGCTCAGAGGAGGATCAGACAGTTGCAGTCGAAGTGAGAGGAAGTCTCCGGAGATGCTGCTTTGTGACTTTCATGGGAAATGTCCTGTGAATAAATGTGGATGGCTCATGCAAGTTACCTCCCCTTGCTCAGGCCCTACCCATGCAGGTTCCTCAGTGACAATGTTGTATATCAGACATTATAAATTGCATTAAAGATTCAGCAATTTTCATACAAGCAGCTTTAGCTGGTTTTTTCTGCTTAGCCCAGCTTCTGGTGCAATGCCTCAAACTGTTTCCATAAGTTTTTGTTGAGTGACAAGTTCTTGAACACTGGAATGTGCTGTATCTCTCAGCATAATAAAGAGCTGCCACACTTACAGTTGTATAGCTGTAGCCTCCAGCACAGGCTAACTTGCATATGATGTAGTGGAGGGTTACCTCGGATCATAAGGATGACTGTACTGAAATATAAATCTGTGCTTAAACCCAAACTCAAGCCTAATCCACCAATCTTTGCGTTTACACTGCAATTTTGCTAATCTAGGGTTTGGATTCAGGGTCCCAGAACCTTGCAGCCTTGAAGGTTCTGAACTTGAGCTAAGCTAGGATCCAAAGTCAGACTCATTGCTTTGTAAATGTAGGTCCCCTTGACTTGGGTCCTTGGAAGTATACCACAATTCCATGACAAATTCCTTAGTCCTCTCTAGTCAACCATCTACAATCCTCTTTATGGAAAAAAGAAGTTCCATCCCCTTCACAAATAGCAGCAGCTCAGGTCAGTGTTAATCCATTCTCTTCTAATCACTGATCTGTGAGCACACTCAGCCAGCCTTTTGGGTTTGCGATGGAGAGCAAACTGATCAAGACTTCTGCAATCCTAGCTGCTTCCTGATAATGTGCAGGGTGGGCATTATGGAAGGAACGCCTTGCTGTTGAATATTTAAGTAGGAAATGTTTGTTCAGATATTTTTATTTGTTCTTTCACTATCAAGATGAAGAGAAGCTAATTGTTTCTTAGAGCTACATACAGTCCAATATCCACACTGATTTCACTAAGAGAAGTAAGCAAAGAGTGGGCCTTCATTTGTAAAGCAAACAAGGATATTCATGCTTCGTAATTTTTTTTTTTTTTGGAGGGGCAAATAGACAAAACAGAAGAGTCATGTAGTTCAACTGAATAAAGCCATCTAGTAAAAATTAGGCAGTGGTAGCTAAGACAAAGCACAGAGGAGCAAATAAGTGCCTAGTCAGTCCTTTCATTAATGTGATGACAGAGGGCCAGATTCTGATACCTTATGTTGAGTAGGTTACTTCACAAGCTGTCCCTCTGATGTCAGTATTTCTACTTGTGGATTCAACAAGAGTAAGGCTATTGGAATAGGAAGTAAAGAGACTGATCCAGAGTCCACTGAAGTTAGTTGAAAGACTCCAGTTGAGCTGCTTTAGATCAGGTCCCAAATGCGTCAGATATATTTCAACAAGCAAGGAATAAAAATCAACAAATAAAAGAGAACTGATCTTGGGGGGATGTTTACTTGAATAAAAGCTGCAGGACTGGGTCCAAAGTGTGTACTGAGGGTGGCTGTTTCCGCAAAGATACAAACAAATGAGAATTTCATGTTGTTTGGTATTGCAAAGCAGCAAACACTAGAGGTTTTAGAAAGTAGTTTTTAATTTTTTTTTAAAGAAAGTTTTGAAATACAGAATCAGAACATTAAAACTATCTAGGATTTTTTTAAAATAGAAAATTCAGATGGATGTGATATCCTCTCAAATAGCATCTCCACTTTCTGCTGCATGTTGCCATAACAGATTGGTTAGAGTGATAGCTCTCCTGTAGGAGAGATGGTTCCTATAGCAAAAACATAGAAAAAGAATTTGGATTCAATTGCAGCTTTTCATATGGAAAAAATAATTCCAATTAGTCATAAAAAAGTGAATGATAAGGGTGGAGAATTGGACTGTACACCTGGATAACTATGACTATTTACAGTTACAACCTTAAGAAATAAGCATTTTTCCAGACTCCCAGTAATTTGCCAATGGAAAATACCAATATGTAGTGTATTAAATACAATTTATATTTGATCTTACAGATCTTGCACTATGGAATAACAGACAGAAATATAACGTATTATGTTTCTTAATTTGTATAGAGCAATACAGTATGAGTATATATATATAAAATATATATGCATATATGGAGAGAAAGAGAGCTATATAGAGTGTTGCAGAAAAACACTAAGCATCTGTTTTCATTGCAAACCATGATGTATGAACTTTCTGTTATCTTTTCTAACATTAGCTGCTCTAAAAACAACATAGTGGACTGTTACAATCACATATCTATGGCAGGAATCTTGCTACTATGCATTTAATCTTCAATTAATTTTTTTCAACCTAGATTTGATTTTTCTAAGAAGCAAATACTGCCTGGCTAAAATGCTGCATTGTTATAACCAAAATAACCATGAGCATATTAAGCAAAGCCTTGACATTATGAGGTGAATTACAGATGATTATTTGGACTTAATAGAAACAAGTTTTTAAGCAGCAACTGATTTAAATTGATTCTATTTTCTGATTAGTTTTTTGTTACCATTTCAACTAGTACCTTGAGCAAGAAACTGAAATGGAAAAAGATAAATCTGCTTTGTTGCTCTTCTTTGTGAGAATTCAAGCCACCAAAGTCACAGCAGGCACTGAAAGAACAGTGGCATCACCAGAGCCCTCTATTCTTGCAGGGCATAAATTACACTGAGATACCCTAGCAACACTGCTGCGGAATGGTCTGGGATCTGTGCTGTCTGGCGTACGATGCTTTTTTGGGGTCTTTTCTGTATGTGTTACATTCTCTGTGGTCCTTGAAGTGGTGGACTGGTCTTGATTTTTCAAAGCTCCTTTGTTTTTAGGTCTGAAACTATTATGCTGCTGTCTTCTGTGTTCATATCTGGAACTGCTCTTTATATTATTTTGATCGGTTTCGTTACTGGCACCTTGTGACTTGACAGACCCATTGAGCCGGATACCGTGATATTGCGAGTTAAATCTGCGTCTTTGGCTAGACGACCCATTCTACCAAGAAAGAAAATGAATGTTCATTAGGTTTGTTAAAAACAAATACAAGGTGAATATTAATAAAGACATACAGAATCAAATTCCTAATGCATCCAGTGCTGTGTTTAACCATGAATGTAACAGAACGTATGAGCTTGATCGTTGTTAGAGCTCTGCAAATACAACTGTTAAAAAGCACTACAATCTGAGCTGTTTGCAAGTGTGCATGATTGTCAAGAACCATAAACAGTGATGATGTATTAGCTGGATTCTATATAAAAAAAAATCTATCAGTCTATAGCTGTCTGTGTGTTGGTAGAGACAGTTCTCATACAGAACTTATACAGAAACATCAGCGGCAAAATTAAATAGCAGTAAAAAACCTGGGCCTTGATCCTCAAAGGTATTTAGGAGTTTCACTCCTACTGAAATCAGTGATAGTGAGGCACCTAAATACACTTGGGGATCTAGGCCCAGGTTCACTCTGACTTCCCACCCTGCCCTCCAAGAATCCAACAACTATTTTTCTGGATAACAAAGTATTGTATAAATTGTACAAATTAGATCTGCAGAAAGACACAGCAGAAATCCATGTGGAAAGCTCCAGATGGATGGAGACATGCCCATTTTGTTTACTGCCTACATAGGCAAGCTTTTATCAGTTAAACAACCAAGGAGTCCTGTGGCACTTTTAAAGACTAACAAATTCATTCATCGCATGAGCTTTCATGGGCATAATTCACGAAAGCTTATGTGATGAATGAATTTCTTAGTTTTTAAAAGTGCCACAGGATTCTGTTTTGCTGAAAGAGACTAACACGGCTACCCCTCTGGCGGTTTTATCAGTTGTGGAAAATGGTGGTTTTCTTTTTAATTGTATAACTGCTATGCAGTAGATCCACACACACAATGAAATTAAAAAATGCTCCTTATTTTCTCTTTATGGTTCTGTCTCTTCCTGTATTTCCTGCATAGGCAAAACTCAGCCTGACTTCCTCAGGAGCTTTACCTGAGTAAGCACTGCAGAATAAGGATGCAATGAAACCAGAGGTTAAAGTAAGGGGGAACGCACCGGAACGCCGTTCCGGGGCTCCCAATTTTTAGGGGCCAGTGTTCCAGGGCCCCTAAAAATAGAAAACCCAGGCGGAATGCTGCATTCCACCCAGGGTCCCCCCCCCCCCCCCCCCCCCAGCAAAGCTGCAGACTCCTGCTGCGGCCAGGCTGGGGAGGTTCAAATTTCCCACCCTGAGCATGCTCAGACAGAGCGTGCTCAGGGCAGGAGTGGCCTGGCCCGGCCCAGGAGCGGCTCTGCTGGCCACCCCTGCAGCTCTGAGCCTCCGGCCAGGTAAGGGGGTTGGGAAGGGGCTGGGGGGAAGCGGTGGGCAGTGGAGCCGGGAAAGGGGCTGCGGGGGGCAGAGGAAGGGGAAGGGGCCCCTTGGGCCTTATCTGGCCACGCTGCCTGCGTGTGGTGGCGGCGGCAGAGGGGAAGGATCAGGCCCAAGGGGCCGGCGTGCGGCGGGAGCAAAGGGCGGCGGCCACTGGCAGTATGGCCTGATCTGGCTCCTCTGCCGGCTGCCATGCTCCGCCACCTCAGGCTGGTCCCAGGCCTTTGTGGGCAGGGGTTAAGGTAAGGGGCAATGCGGAGACCGGAGGTGGGAATGGGACTCGTGAGTCGCTGGATCAAGGAGTCAGGGTGGGGGGCTGGGTAGTGGTGGAGGGGACTATGGATGGCTGGAGCAAGGGGTCAGGATGCAGGGGGGCTGGGGAGGGATGGATGGAGTTGGAGGCCTGGGGAGGGGCGAGGGGCCATGGGGACAAGGAAACTGGGTGGGGGCTGGGTAGTGGTGGAGGGGACTATGGATGGCTGGAGCAAGGGGTCACTATGGGGGGCTGGTGTGGGCTGGGTAGTGGTGGAGGAGACTATGGACGACTGGAGCAAGGGGTCAGGATGGGGAGGGGCTGGTGGGGGCTGGGTAGTGGTGGAGAGGGCTATGGATGGCTGGAGCAAGGGGTCAAGATGGGGGGCTGGTGGGGGCTCGGTAGCGGTGGAGGGGACTATAGACGGCTGGAGTGGGGACTGGGTGGGGGGCTGGGGAGGGATGGAGGAGATTGGGGGATTGGAGTGGGGGCTAGGGATGGAGGGGCCTGGGGAGATGTGGAGGAGGTTGGGGGGTTGAAGGGGGGTGGAGTGAAGATGGGGGAAGCTGGGGGCTGGGGGGTTAGGAGGGCTGGAGTGGGGGTTTGGGGGCAGGGACCTTAGGGAACAGGGATGGGGGCTGAGGACATGGGGAAAGAGGGGTCTGATATGGGCACTAGTGGACGAGGTTGGGGTGATGTGGATTTGAGGCTGTGCTTCATTTGTGAGGAAAGAGTTGGTGGGGCTCAAGCAGTTTGTTTTGCATTTAAAATTTAGCATTTAAAATAGTGTTGCCTAGAAAAAAATGTATTTTTAATTTGGCAGGGGCCCACACTTGGAGGCTGGCTATGTGAAAGGGATCGCCAATGCAAAAAGTTTGAGAACCTCTGCTTTAGGAGTGCTACAAAGCTTGGTTCATTATCCCTTGTAAAGTGATTTCAGCTTTTCAGATAGAAGGTGCTATGGAAAAGTGAGGCCTGATTTTATCAATCACAAGTCATGGTGATTTTAATGCCATCTTTCCTTTTCTATCTATGTTTAAATAACATATTTCCAAGTACTTCAACCAGCACCCAAGCTATTGGCAATGCTACAGAAGTCATATACTCTTGAAGTCTTCATTATAGCTTTGTATATGTTAGCATTTTTTAGGAAAGTTTCCATCAGGGATAAGACCAGTGGAAACCATATGGTAGATAAGTTCCAAATGGGTAGCCGTGTTAGTCTAGTTCAGCAAAACAAACAAGGAGTCCTGTGGCACTTTTAAAGACTAACAAATGTATTTATTGCATGAGCTTTCATCATCATACTTGAGTTAATGAGGCAGGGGAGGGGGTGATCTGATGGTCGTGTGTTATGCAGTGTTTGTTAGTGTGTGACGATAATTGCTATAGACATAAATGCCATATAAAATTATAAATATTTTTAGGGAGCGATAACTGATGCATGTGGTACTGAGAAGTGGTTGCAAATGCCTATCTGGGCTCAGGCCTGCACATGCATGAAGGGGGCCCAGACAATACAGGAAGGGGGCCCGGAGATTACGAGGCCCATCAAATTATACTTTAACCACTGAATGAAACAGATATAAATGTGCCAAAATACAGTAAGCAAAACTACTGAGCTTATGAAATAATATAATTCTGTTGATCAGGCAGGTTTCAAATTTCAAGGTCTACCAAAGCCCTGAAGCCACTAGCTGTTCACTGACCAATTGTCAGGAGTAAATATTTCCTCATCGCATAGTGTAGGACAATAGGTACCAGGCAGGGTTTTAAAATCTTGCTCTGAAATAACTGGTATTGGTCATAGGGCATTGATCTGTTCCTGGTATGGCAATTCTTATATCACATCAGTGACATAGCAACAGGGGAGTAGGGTGGAGGTGGTGAGGCGCCAAGCCCCTGGGCTGCAGGGGGGCACTGGGTAGGGGGGATTATGCAAGGCGGGGAGTGGCACGAGGCACCCGCGGGAGCACAAATGTGGGCTTGGCCCCTGGGCACCCTCGCTATGCCACTGCATCACATACGTTCCACACAGTCGTAAAGCAAGAGATGGAAAACACCTACTAGTTTATTTTGTCCATTCCTCTATCAGTGACAAACTGTATAGGATGCACTGCAGAATGGTGTTTGTTTTGTGTTGTTCACACTTGTAATACTGCTGATTTCCCATGACTTTGTGAATGCTGAACTTCAGTCTTGTTCACATCTAGTTTCTCACCTGTTTATTTGTTGGGGTTACTTGGGGAGAGGATTCTACGGGACTGGAAATAAGATGACTTGGTATTTTGGAGCTGGGCGTTTTACTATCCACATTCTTGATGTGACTAGCGGATTTTCGGAAGTGTGTACTTTGCTTGCCAGTTGCCATATGCGAAGTCACTGACAGTAGCAATGAACTGCATGGTGTTCTTGAGGAGTAACTGTTCTTTGGATGAGAAACTACAAAACAAAAACACTCAGTGTTACCAAATACATCATCAGCACCAAAATAGGAGGCCCAGATTCTTATCTCGGATACACCATAACTCTCCCTGGGATGTAACCCAGTTAGATACCTCTATGGACAGAGCCTTGTGAAACTGTGAGCTGGATTGTGCATAGATCACTATGCTATCACTATGTGAGGGGCTGTGTGGAAGCACTTCACCTCTGCGGGAGCTCTGGGAGCATGTGTAATGCTTCTGCGGAATATGGCTACCTTGCCACACTTGGGAAGGGTCGTGTTCTACCCTGTTCTCTCCTAGTGCTGACACTAGGATGGGCCCTGTGGAGTCCTTGGGTGCTCTGAGTACAAAATCACTCACTGTACCCAGATTTTGCCAATGTCCAAGAGGTTCCTTCCTTCTTCTCCATCTCTTGTGCACTTGATCAAGGCAGGCACAATCTGTAGCCCAAAGGCAAATAGCCATTTTGCCCGGTAGAGATGCCTGAAGGTAAAAAGCCCTGTCCCTCAGGAGTAAAATCAGAGTCTATATTTATGTGCTGGGGTGGCTTTGGCTGAAGGAAGATGCTGTTTGTGACACTGGCAGAAAGAGGCTGTAAGCCAGTTTTCAAGCTGCTTTGATGCTGGCTAAGAAATATAAACACAATGCTAACACGGAACACATTATATAGTGACAGAAGGTATTTTAAACCCTTTTAAATGAGTTGTGAAAACAGGTCTGCTGTCTCTTCCCTGAGTGTTTCCACTGCCAGCATCAGAATCCGCATCACTCTGATGGCTGCCTCCAGCACTACACTAGAAAAGACCAGCTGAATTTGTAACTAGTTAGTTTGTTTAAACAAATAAACAATGACTCTTTATCCTGGTGCATATTGCTTCTTTGGCTGTGAACTTTTAAACTGACAACAGAGTCTTGTGGCACTTTTAAAGACTAACAGATTTATTAATCGCATGAGCTTTCGTGGGAGAAAATCCCACTT
>ML685817.1:2047551-2121316 GCA_007922175.1 Pelusios castaneus | reverse complement strand
AAGTGGGATTTTCTCCCACGAAAGCTCATGCGATTAATAAATCTGTTAGTCTTTAAAAGTGCCACAAGACTCTGTTGTCTTTCTACAATAGACTAACACGGCTACCCCTTTGGAATTTAACTTTTAAACTGTTAGGCTGAGCAAACTCACTGGAGATTTCCTTTAGACTCCTCCCTCCCATTGAAATACTGTCTCAGTGCTTGTAATGTGAAGAAACAGGCTGCTTGAATGAGCTTTCCCTGGCATCAAAGATAGAAATACAGACAGGAAGAGAGTGTGGTATCAATAATTCACCAATTGCTCAGGGTGAATGGAGTTGTGTCTGGTGCCACATTAACCTGTCACTGGGCCCTAGGCAAACACACAATTCTGGGCTCCTACCTTTTAATATAAACAACAACAAAGAGCCATACGATCCACTTAGCCTGGCTGGGATGGCCATGCTATAGATCCATTGGGACCGCCTGCTCATCCTTTTGTTGCTAGGGACACCACTCACCGTGATGGCTGGGTCAAATCTGAATGAATGATGTTGCAGCAGGGCACATGGGGTTGCAGTGCCACTCATGTCTAGCCCAGCCACCACTCTCTCATGGTAAGCAGCACTACAATTAGCAGCAAGATGAGCAGCTGGTCCTGGTGCATCCACAACATGGCCACTCTGATAGAGAGCGTGTTGTATGACTCTTTGGTGGGCCCTGGGCACGTACCTACTTTGCCTATGTGTTAAACCAGTGCTGATTGAGCCCCTTTACATGTTGGACTGAAATTGGCCTGGAAATTAAAGTGAATCTCATGTCCATGAGGTAGAGTTCTCAGTTCTCTCACAGAAAAGGTATAGCTAACAACCACGCAAGTTTCCCTATTGTGCCCCAACAATATGCCTCTACTCTGACTTGCACAGGCCCTCTCTAGAAGTGGGAGTCTCATCCAGTCTCCATGGATCCAATAGTTAGGCTCTCTAGGGAGCCTATCAACTAACATGCTTGACTGTTATGGACATCTGTCAACTATTACCTTGATGGAGCCCATAAACTCATCTCATGTATGCCTTAAAAAAAACCACCTAAGCAATTACTACTGTTTGATCCAAACATGTTTCTGTCACTCCTGGCATCACCCTACTCAAAGGGTTGTATTCCTAGTACAGCTTGAATCTCAAACACCTACAGATTTGGGCTTAAAGTTCACCAAACAACTCTTCAGTTCTGGATTCCTACAGAACTGCACTTCCATAGGGTCTTCAACCACCTGAGTTTCTGGCCCATTAGCAGTCTCGGGATGGACTCTGGTGCTGTAGACAATGGAGCACTTACGACTGCCCCACCTCTGATTTCTGATTATAGAACTTCATTGTCCCCCTTTCTCTTACAAGCACACATGATGCAAATATGCATCAAGAGCAAGAAACAGTAGACAGCCCTCAGTGCCCAGAGAGAAGGGACGTTTCCAGTCAGATAGATAGTTTTATCTAATTGTTGACATTATTCAGGAAGGCTCCTCCATTTTGCCACCATTAGGAGGGAAGAGAGGGTGCAACCCAATGTCAAGTATATTTTACAAAATGAGTGCTACCTAGTTTTTGTCGAATTTTTTAATCACGTATTTGAATTCATACCTGGTCGATCATATTTCCCACTATTAGGTGTCCTCTTAGCAAAAATAATGTAATAGTCCATATTATTGAACTTCAGAGACGAAAACAGTGAACAATAGGTTCCTTTCATAAGCAGAGAGGATGATCTGAGGTGCACTGGCACTGAATTCTACTTTTCTGTCTTCTTTCTGGCACACAGGATGGTGTAGAAACCAGTGCAAACATTAAACTGCAGCTCAAAGTGTTCTGCTTACTTTTTAATGAAAAATACATATTTTCCTTTAGAAAATTTTTTTAAAAACAGTGCACTGAAGCTGTGCTATATTTTCAAGTGATCTTGTAGAGATGATTACGTTTTGGAGAGAGAGCGCAGGAACTCTTTACAATCTTACCATCCATCACCCTGGATATATATTATTCCTGTCGCTTTCATTTCACATTAACTGCCTTACACTCTAAGACTGGATGGCTTTCTCTTAACATGTGCTCAAACCTCACAACTTCCTTACTTTTCACAAACTTCGTGTTAGCTATCCCTGCAATAATGCCCCAGTTCAGCAAAGCACTTCAGCATAAGCATTGCTAGAAGCACATTATTAGTTATTATCTGTACTACATTGGCATGTCAAGTCCCTGTCTTGGTTAGGGTCCCATCACAGTAGGCATTATGCAGACATACACCGAGAGACAGTACCTGCCTCAAAGAGTTTATAGTCTAAACAGACAAGCCCAATAAAGGATGGGAAAGAGTCAAAGGCCCAGAGAGAGGAACAGATTATTCCAGCAGAGATAGGCATTGTGTCCCAATCTCCTGAATCACAGTCCAGTGCCCTACCTACAAGACCACCCTGTCTCCCCATTATCCTCAATAGTAGCAGTCCTGCAGTTTGCAAAGTCCTGAATTCAGTGGGTCTAGCAACGTGTTTAGAGTTAGGTAAATGCTTTGATAAGTTGAGACCTAAATAATTAACCTGGTAAATTCACTGCAGCTGCATGTTATTTTGGCAAATAGTTTAGTAAGATTTTTAAAATAGTTTATGTTCACCTTAGTAGCAGCTGTGATTATACTAGCTATGATAATTGTTAAAAAACTTCCAAATGCTTAAGCCTTAGGGCATGAGCTAGTTACTATGAGATCACTGTGCACAATTAGATGCATTATTTGGAGATTTATGCTTTCCTCTGAAACATCTGAAGTTGGCCACTATCAGAGACAGAATAGTGGTTGGATGGATCTCTCAGACTGTTCTGGAATAGCAATTCCTATGTTCTTGTGACTTGAGCAAGATACTTAGGCTGTAATCACAAGATTCATTCTGGCAGATTCCTGATTTTTTTTATTGCTATTTATAATAACTCCTTGGAAACTTGAAATTGGAAATTCCTGAAATTGTTTTCCCTCCACCATGCCAAATTTTTGGTTTGCTCATGAGTGCTGGGGCTGCTAGGATTTTATTTTTTTTCCGCGGGCAGATTGAGGTAGAGGGAAGCACTAAAGTATTTGCTTTTTTAAAAAACCATATAGGAATTGCCAGATATAACAATAAATAAGGGAGGACAAACTTTGCATCAGGGAAACATGATTTTTGGAGCAAAAAATGGATGTGAGCATCTCAGCAAGTTTGCAGAAGGACAGGTGTAAAATACCCTGTGCCAAATTCAGCTCCTGTAAAAACCAATGCAAATCTTCTGAAGTCAGAGGAGTTGCTTTTTCTTATGCCAGGGCTGAATCTGGTTGCTTGATATCATGGTAGTGCAGAGAAGTCAAATAGTTGCTAAATTCAAATGACATTTATTTGGAAAATCACCAGAACTTACTTTCTCCGCAGAGCTGAATTTGAGTCTTTAGCTGTTCTGTGTCACAGGAGAACCGGGCAGATCTACCCAGCTCTTCATCATATTTGCGTTCACTCACAAAGTGCTACAAAAATACAGGGAAATTAACATTGACTTAAATGCTAATGTATCCCACTTCATTATATGGATGGTGAAGAAATCAGCCTAATGTTAATTATCCCAAGATCACTGTCAGGTCTCAGCTGTCTGTCATACCACCAGTGTTCAGGCTCTCTGCACATAATCTGAGCAGATAAAACAGGAGTAGTGTCCCATCCTGTATTAAGCTCTGGCAGTGTAAAGGGGTCTTAAAGTAGGTGTAAATTCCACTGTACCATACACCCATTTTAAGGCTTTTTTTCACTGCCACAGCAGTATAAAGGCAGCTTAGTGTAAATGGAATCAGACCCTAAGTGGCCTGATAATCATTAGGCCTCTCAGCTGACTTTGATTTTGACCACATGATTTTGTTGACTCACTTGCAGAACCTGGTGGAAGTGGATAGGAATTCCCTTCTACAGCTTTACTTCTTCATCTCTGACAGGTACCAAAGATTAAAAACAAGTATTTTGGCCTCTTTCCTGTGAACTCTGACTTGTGGGGTTGTACAGAGGTCAAACTTGTAGCCCTCCTGAGTATGCCTCCACACTGGGAGGGGAGAGAGCAAGGTCTTTTGATTTGCTACAGTAATACACCAGCAGTGCTCTGTTCTGGTGGATACCTGCTCTCCTACAGGTGCACTTCAAAGTCCAAAAAGCCTTAGATGTTCGGCAACCATTACCGGAGGGATGGGCTCTTTCCTGATGTCAAGTCATACTCAGTGTCAGTTTCTGTGCCAAGGCATTCTCAATGAAGGGCCCATATCTGTCACATGTATTCCTGCTGTCACCTACAGCCTGAGTTGTCATGTTTCAGAGGACAATACAAGAGGCATCTGACTGAGTGATGAATCGATTTGATACTTGGAAAAAGGAGCTCGTGTCACTCAGACCTTTGCACAGATTTTTGTTATTTTATCTTTAAATTTATAGGCTTAATATTGGCACCAATTAGGACTAATCACTCTGTGATGCCCACACAGCAGAAGCTCCTAATACTCCGTTTACTAGGATGCAGCTTGGATCTTTGTCATATTAACTTCTGGTTTTTGACCAGATGCACTGAGGCTCACAATGAACAGGGGCCCCTCCCTGTGACACCCACAAATGGTCAGCCACACTCTGGATCTAAGCATTTATAGCACAGAATAGGTACACAAAGTTATGGTGACAGCACAGGCTCAGCGTCCACGTAAAAAGAGCACATATCCAAATGGAAGTGGCTTGATAGACTAACCTTAATTTCGGCCCTGAGTTCAGCCAGCTGTGTCTCAGCCATCTGACTAGCTAAGTCTGTCAGTCTCTTTAGCTCCTCAGCCCTTTTCTGACGAGCAGTCAAGATTTCCACTGCCAAACAAAAAGGATAATATGTTAGTGCAGGAAACACAATCACTTTTGAAATTAATAACTGTACATTAACATTTTCTTCACTGTTGTTGGAGCTACATTGGTCCCAGGATATTAGAGAGAGAAGATGAATGATGTAATATCTCTTTGTGGAGCAATGTCTGTTGCTCAAAGAGACAAGCTTTTGAGCTTACACTGAGCTGGTCTTCAGATCTGGGAAGAAGAGCTGAGTGTAGCTGGAGAGCTTGAAAAGATATTTTATCACGCACCACCTCTCTGTACAATAACATTGTACATCATCATACGGAAGATATATAACATATGCCAAATGCATTGCCACCCATATGACCCCATCTGCACCAATTAATCCAAATCAATGGATTTAACTTAACTGTTTAATGTTAAGAAAGATATGAAATTGGTAGCCATTAGAAAATCAAATCCCTGCTCAATGTTAAATTTGCCTCATCAACATTTAAACAACCAGTTGCTACACATGGTATTTGAGTTCCTCTCCCCTCCTCCCCCCTTTTTTAAAAAGAATATAAGATCATCAAGGGCTTGGCTAAGGTGCAGGAAATAAGTCAACAACTGTACATCCAGATGCATAATGTATTTAATTTAGCTGTGACCATTTTATCCCCTTTTGAAAGAATTCTGTCAATATATAGTTTGTCTAATTTATAAAAGTTATGGTTTTGCTTTCAAATACAGATTATGCTCTTACATAGTTTATCTAACAAAGCCATATTCTGTTTATATAGCAAAGTAGCAAAAATATTAAATATGCAAGACTTCACATGTTGTATACACCGTATAAGGAAATGAATATTTTACACTCCCTAATCTGTTTATAGAAAATTTTTATTAAGAATTACAATAGCAAAAGTCTACTAGTTCTTAATGCTTAGGGTTATGTAATTTCACACAATGTGAAGGACAATCAGATTAGCAGTTATCTAAACATTGATGATCCATGTCATTGCAAAATCTGAATCAGCAGTGGGGAACTGGTAGGTTTGCATTTGTCTGAAGGGCAGAACTGTGCAATCTGAATGTGAAATGTTATATAATGATAAATGTTCCTGTGGCTGGAGCACAAGACTGGGAGCCAAGGACTTGGTACAGCCCCTCAGCTGATGTAAACTGCCAGAGCTCTGACAATTTATACCCGCTGAGGATCTCCCCCCTAGTTTCTATGCCTGCTTGTCACAGATTTCCTAAGTGTCCATGGCAAGTCACTTTGGGCTTATGCATCCAGGGAACTAACTGTGTAATAAGTTACGGTATGATTTAGTGTGCGGACACTCTTACTCTACACTAAGAATGACTTTTTGTGGTTTAGCTAAACGAATCTAAACAGCACGTTTTCAGTTGGGAATTAGTGCAGGACTGTTACTGGGTTTTAAATTTACATCCTACATTATTCCACACTAACATCCCATGTGGGCTGTGCCTGTTATACCATCAATAAAATGAAGTGTAATACGACCATATCTTACAGAGGGTTGGTGTCACTTATTCCATTAACTTCTGTAAAGAGCTTTGAGGTCCACTGATGGAAAGCTTTGTGGCAGTGCAGAGCACTGTCAATTAACTTGTACTTTGCTCCTTAACTGATCTTTCCATTACACCCATGATTCTTAGCCATACATGGAATATGACCTCCAGTGTTACCACCTGGGAAGAATCCCTGTTGCATTGCTAAGAAATGTCTTATTACTCGATGAAGGATTATTTTAAATTATGCTAATTGTGCCGTCTCTACAGATTCAGGATCGAGTGACTGGCCCAACCACTGGCTCAAATTCCATAGTTGCAGATGCACATGGGAATGTGGTGGACATGCAAATAGCTATTTGCACCTGTTAAGGTTACCAGTTTGGGAAATTTGACCACCTACCTATAGAAATAGTAAAATTACCATCAGTTATATAATCCTCTCGTGGCAGAAAGATGTAAAAATAAATAACACTTATTAATTAACACTATACATTTCTATAACAATATCTACCTAAAGATCTAAAAGCATTTTATAGACTCTAGCCTCACAGTAGCCCTGAGGGAAAGCAGAAGCTGCAGTTTAAAGACAGGCACATACACTTGCCCAAGCAAAACACATAGCATCAGTGGGAAAACGGGGAATTGAATCCAAAGTGATATATTAATACAGCACAAACCCTAATAGGCGCACCCCAGTTTAGTATCTCAGTGTAAGGTAACTATGTTTACTTACCACAAAATGTGAATTCTAACCTCAGACTAGATTGATATACAACTCTCTGATAAATCAGATCGCTACTGTGGATTTCCAAAATGTAGCTTTATTTACGTTTGTAGGGCTTGGATCCTGCTTCAATGACATCAATGGGAATTTTGTCACTGACTTCACTGGACGCAAGAATATGTCCAGCAGTGACTGCAGCAGTCACTACAGGCAACTGAGGAACTGTTGGCATTTTTCTATCATCATCATAAAAAAAAAAAAAAAAGGACCAAAACAAGCCAACAACCCACAACTCCAGATCTACCGCCTTTCACATCTGTGGTAGAATAGCTCTGATAGGATGTATTTCAAGTGTACATTATTGTCACACTTTGCTGGAATAAGTTGTTCTCTTTAGCCTCCAAGGAACTTATTTGCGAACACAGATATTTTTTATTTTTTTGTTTTGACGTCTGTCAGCTAAGTCTACATACAAATGCTGCTCTCAGGGACATGAGTCTTTGTGACCCTCTCCTGAAGCACTTTAAGTTTATAAACCAATGAAAGTGTGATGGTGTCTTCCTCTGTGACAGACAATATATCCTTCCCATGTTACTAATATTGGGACAAATCCTGAGTTCATTGCTCAGTCTTTTTTGGTCTTTTTCTGGTCCTTACTAAGACATATTCCTACTATAGCTGGTCTAAAAGTATTACTTCGAGGGTGAGGTGTAACATAACTGCTGCAGTACCTCATTAAATCGTTGTTGCATGTTACCTTTTCCCCCCACCAAAATATATGCATCTGGATGACACCTATGTACGAGATAGAAATTAGATGACAGTCTGGAATGCATCTCATCATATCTGCCTCATTAGATTATTAAAAAATAGGTACTGATCGACATCTGGCTTTTTCAGATATCTTTTAAATTCATGAGCATGATTACAATTCTCTCCCTTAAAAAAGCCCTAAAGCCAAATATAGCCAAATTATGTCATATTTAACTATATCGCTTCATGTATTGGAAGTAATGTATACAATACTATAGTGAACATAATATATATAGTATAGTTTACGGTTTCACCATTAGCAAATGAATGCAGGGATTAAGAAATGAAAATGCAAGAAGCATGGAAGAAGCTGGAATAGTAGGTTACGTTTCAGCTTTGAAATCCCCAGAACTTGGAATCAAAATTTCATATCTGAACTGGCTTGATTCTTTGTCCCTCCAATGTAGATAAAATGATTTCCATAGATCTCACAGGATGCTATCATTAAAAAAAAATGTGCCACTAAATCTGTCAGCAGATATGTTTCTGAATACATACAGGGGCAGATCTGTCAAAGGTGTCATATCTATAGTCACTTTTCAGAACAGAACCATACTGTAAAAAACTGAGGTTCTGCCTTTTCAGAGTCAGTAAAAATCCTATTCTCATAAGGGGTTTAGCTGCGTGTATACAAGACTCAGTCCTACAAGCCTGCTGCAGACAAAATTCCCATTAATATCAATGGAGAGTCTACACAGGGAAGTCTTGCAGGACTGGATGCTTAGTCTGTAAAGTGTGTTGAGTCATTCAGAATGAAAGATGCCATATAAATGGAGAACACTAGAGAATTAGTGACATCACCACATCCAAACATTCTGAAGTGTTAATACATTCCAAGGCAAAAGAATGACTTCATGACATGACATTCGGCAGCCATCTTTGGATTCTGACATGCCTGCATTATAGACTGTTACATGTTATAACCCCAGCTGAATTTATAGGGATGGAAATCTGTTAAACTTTGGTGCAAAATTCTACAGAACTTGTTCAGGAAGTGGCAGAGAAAACAGGGACCATGTATACAATGAACGATGATGTAATGCTGCTAGATGAATTGATTTACTACTTAATTTTTCTGCAGAATCAAAAACAAAATGTTCTCCCAACTCTTCCAAAACACACACAGGCTCTCTAGTCTGTTTTTTACTTACTGGCTTCTTCTTTAACTTTATCAACTTCTGCCATTAATGACACTTCTCTGTCTATGATGCTAAAAAGGAAAAAATAAATAATTTAAGCCACGATAAAACTATGACATGAAGCAGAAATAAAATATATTTTAGACTAATAAATGCTTCAGAACATTGTTATGGGCACTTTTGTAATTAATAAAGGGAAAAATTAAATGGAAAGAAATAAAGTAACTAGAGACCTATTGAATATAGTAGCCAGTTCTAACCAATCTTTAATGGAAATTAATGCATTATTAGCCAAATGCTGTCCTTTTGTATTTATATGCAGATATCTCTGGTTTAGCTGCACGAGTACTGTCTAGGCACAATGGTACTCTGGTTAATAGTCTCATGTCTGCATTAATAAAATGCACTCTAGGTAATATCCATGTTGATCTGGTTTAGCTCATAGTGCAGTTTATTACCAAAATGTAATTACTGCTATGGATTAACAGCTCTTTTTCTTCTTAAGTGATCATGGAACAAGTTTCTGCAGAACATGTTATTTTAATCAAGTAATTAGTCAGTCCTTATGTAAGGGTACATAACCCTTGGTGCATCACCTTGGGTAGATCACTAACTGGAAGACTCACCCTCCTGGCCCAGATTTTATAGGATTTATGGGATGGGAAAGGTACATGGTTAGCTCCCTTCCCCTGTAGAGTTCCTGAGCTCCCCGACTCAAGCAGAATTTCTACAGCGTTCTGCCACAACACTCCCCATTTGTCCTTTTTAACTGGCAAAATGCAAGTAGACAGGCGCATTTGCTGAGAGTTAACAGTGGGGCAATGGGACTCAAACATAATGGAGGATTGCTTACCTGTAAGTGTCTTTCTTCGAGATGGGCTGCTCACATACATTCGGATGTATATGTGCCGTGGTGCATGGTCCTCTGGAAACCTTTGTCCTAACCTATCCTTGTAGGGTCAGCAGCCACTGCCCACTGGAGTCCCACACTTCAGCCGTGGTATATAGGTGGTGCTGACCCTGTCCCCCCTTCAGTCCCTTCTTTCCACTAACTCTAAGAAGCGGGGATGGAGCGAGGGTAGCGAATGTATGTGAGCAGCCCATCTCAAAGGAGGACACTTACAGGTAAGCAATTCTCCGTTCTTCTTCGAGCACTGCTCACATCCATTCAGATGGAGGTGACTAACAAGCCTTGAATAGGATGGTGGGCGGAGTTATGACATTTCCACCTGCAGCACAGCTCTCCCAAATGCTGTGTCGTCTTTTGGTTGCTGCACGATAGCATAGTGCTTGGTAAATGTGAGCTGCAAAGATGAGGTTGTTGCCCTGCAGATCTCCTGGATTGGAACTTGTGCTAAGAAGGGCACTGATGAGGCCTGGGACCTCGTGGAGTGTGGTCTGCTGACTGGGCCAAGCAGGGGGACTTTTGCACAATGGTAGCAGTTCTTGATGCAACTCATTATTCAGGAGGAGATACGCTATATTGTGACTGTTTGTCCTCTCATGCACTCTGCAACTGCTACGAAGAGCTGGGTTGTCTTTCAGAATGCTCTCGTCCTGTCAATGTAGATTCAAAGGGTCTGTCTGACATCCAGGGTATGCTATCTCCTCTGGTTCTCCGTGATATGTGGTTCTGGGAAGTATACAGGGAGAAAAATGTACTGGTTGATATGGAAGGAGGACAACACCTTTGGTAGGAAGGCTGGGTGAGGCCTCAGCTGCACCTTGTCTTTGAAGAACACTGTGTAGGGGGGTTCTGAGGTTAGCGACCTGAGCTCCAATACCCTTCTGGCTGAGGTGCCGGCCACCAGAAAGGATACTTTCCACGAGAGGACTAGAAGGCAGCACAAGTCCAAGGGCTCATATGGGGGTCCAGTCAATGTGTTAAGCACCAGATTGAGGTCCCATTGGGGAGTGAGGTCCCTTACCTGAGGGTAGAGCCTCTCTATTCCCTTCAAAAACTTTACATTCATAGGGTGAGCAAAGGGTGTAACTCCATTAAATGATTCATGAAAAGCCGATATTGCTGCCAGGTGAACCCTCAAGGAGGACAAGGCTAAGCCCTGCCCCTTCACGTAGTATAGGGAGTCAAAAATCACCCCAGACTAAATGCCATACTCCTTAGGAAGCCCTGGTGAGACCTCGGATCCTCAGCTGGAAAAGAGGTCTTTGATACAGTGCCTCATCGTGGAAGAGGAGGACTAATGGAGGGCCCCTTCCTGGAATGACCTGGACGGGCCCCCACCCGGGCCTGAGTCTGCTTCCAAGTCTGGGTCCCTTGAAGGAACCTGACCAGACCCGGAGGGTTGTGCTCGGGGTGAGCCCCGGGAAGAGAAGTCCCCGCCGGGGTGGTCCATGGGTCCCAGTAAGCCCACTGGGCAGGTCAGCCCTGGGTGGACTGCACTGGAGGAGGTGGCGGTGCTGGGGTGACAGTCAGGGGCATACCCCTCTCAGAACGATGGCAGTGCCGGGGGCAGCCCTCATGATCTCAGTCCCTGGTGCCGGGGCTCTCGGGTGAGGTTGACGAAGCAGTGGGAGAGAGAGAGTGCTTCCTCGGTGCTGAGAGACTCGGGATCAGTTCCAAGAAGTCCAGTGCTATTCGCTCGATGGTCGAGCCTCTGTTGGTGACAGGGATCTCTTCGTATCTTTGTTATCTGGTTCCTCCGGTGCCGAGGAAGATGAAGAGATTTTTTTACGGTGCCAGGATGTGGCCTTCCCCACTGGCGGAGGCGGGGAATGGTGCCCGCTAGGCTGTGATGAGGCTGCTGATGAATTGGGTGCCAATGTGGTGCATCGGGGACCTCCCCATGGGGTCCTCCCCAACTCATCCTCTGCAGGGGCCCTGTGCCAGGGGTAAACAGCCGCTTTCAGGGCGACAGGCTTCGATGCCAAGACTCACTGGCATCTGAAGGAGTGGCCCGCCTGGAAGTGGGCACCAGTGCCGGGATGCACTTCCAAGCCGAAGAGGTCATGGAGGGCTTCCCCCTCCATGTCACTGGACAGGGGACCGGTGGCGGGGTTGGCAGCACCAACAGGGCCTTTGCCACCTCGAAGGCTTCTGGCGTCGATAGGGCTAGAGGAGTCCAGCCCCTTTGCCTGGCCGGGGACTGCTGACCTTTAGGCCACGTCGCAGGTGGGGACCGCTGGCTAGGCCCCTTTCCCGCGGTCTTTGGAGTAGCTGGTGCCGGCACTCCATCCCGAGCGGCACAGTGCTTCTTTGGCGCCGAGGGAGAGTGGTGCTGGGCCTGTGCTGGTGCCGAGAGTGACTGCAGCGACGACAATGGTCCCGGAGGACCGTGCACCGTGGCACATATACATCTACATCCGAATGGATGTGAGCAGCACTCAAAGAAGAACAATCCCAGTTTTACTGAAGGAACAATGACAAAAGAGTCTTGTGGCACTTTTAAAGACTAACAGATTTATTAATCGCATGAGCTTTCGTGGGAGAAAATCCCACTTCGTCAGACGCATTTTCTCCCACGAAAGCTCATGCGATTAATAAATCTGTTAGTCTTTAAAAGTGCCACAAGACTCTTTTGTCTTTCTACAATAGACTAACACGGCTACCCCTTTGGAATTTGAAGGAACAATGTTAGAGAGCTCCCCAGTAGATGGCGCTCTTGTTCATAGCTCTGATATACTTTGTAAAGGAGTTCATTTATTAACCATTGTCAACATTAATTTTTCAGTTTTGCAGAATCAAAAGGATTTTGGTCTTGCTTTTAAAATAAAGGATAGCAAGTAAATCAGACACAACAAATGAAATCAGGCAGCCTAGTCCTGGGGGCATAGGAAAGTTCAGTTCTTGCAATCTAAACATCACCAAATTTAAGCCTTGGTAGGGAATGAGATATTAAGAGTTCAAGACCTAGGCCTGGTCTATACTGCTGGCAAAATTCGGTGACTTCCTTAGTCCCCTTTAGTGTGGCATCTTCACTGTGTTGCGCTGACGGGAAATGCGTTCCATTCGACACAGCAATACGCCACTTGAGGGGGTGGTTTTATTAAGTCCATTTCTGGATTGACAGACTGTGTCTTAACTGACCACTCTGCGGCAACTTGGCCAGGGTCAGTGTAGATGTGTCCCTAAAAATAGCTGTTTTAAAAGGAAGCATTCTGTCTAAGTCAAACCTTCCCGATGTGAGGAGATGTACAAAGTTAACAGAACTGAAATCTTACATAAATAAGGCAAGAATGATCTGGCCCCCTATTTCCATTATTTTTTCAATACTTTAACTTAAATGCATTGGGTGATGTGACTGGTATGAAGAGAGAGGGACAGTGCAGCTTCCTACCATGCCCAGTGCAGATGTGTGCTTATCTGACACAGTCGGCCCATAGCAGGAACAATTATATTAACAATTCATGTGTAAATACCTATATTAACATACATGTGGTCCTACAACTCAGTAAAGAGTATAAACCCAGAGTATGTGAGTAACATAACAGTAATGCAAAATGTGGTTATATATTGGCTCACTTACGATTATAAAATAACTTCCTCTTGGCACAGACCAAATGTATTTATGTTTTAACTGCATATACATCTTTAGTCAGGAGTCTATATTCTGCATTGGCAGGTGGATGAAACAAAAACTAAGATGGGCTTGGAGTGAACCTCTGACTCTGAACTCTCCTTCCTTTTAGTAAAGTTCAGATCTTAATCCAAAACTCGGAACCTCTTCTCTCTACAATAGACCAAACCAAAAACTCTCATCCAAATACTCACAAGCTTTGGGGTTGTTCAGATCAGATCTGAACTTTGTAGCTAGCATGGATCTTTTCCATTCCTATGTATCTTAATTGGTATTAGGAAACGGAACAATCAACCCATTAAGTCTCAATCACATCTTCCACAAACAGCACTGCAATAGGGTGGTTCCTAACCTTTTTGAGTGAAAGCCTCACTAGTTAACACCAGGTAGAACATGTGTGCCCTCCAGCCACAAAAGCCATAACACATACAACCCCTATAAATACATATAATGATAACAACATTGAATTGCATAATAATAATAATAATAATAATAATAATAATAATAATAAATAATAATAAATTACTTTTACCGGAGTAACAAGCTAAATGATCACTGGTGCAGCAGCTGCACCGCACACCCCGTGCAGCTCGCCTCTTCCCATTCCTCATGGACTAAGGGTAATGGAGGCAGGCTCTGGAAGGTTGGCCAGTGTGGCTCCAGAACCCCACTGGCATAGGGCTGCTCCTCTCTGGGCAGGTGCCTGGCCAGTACAGGGCTGGGGGTGGCTGCTCCCCCACTCCAGCCAGAGCTTAGAGCTGTGGCTCTGCTCTAGCCAGCATGGAGCTTGAAGCTGCTGCGCCTACGCGGAGCTCAATAGGCTAAATGACCTCAATATTATTGAAGCCTCATGGACCCCATGTAATCTTTGCCCACGCCCCAGGGGGCCCCACCCCACAGGCTTGGAACCACCGGTCTACACTAATGCACATAGTTTTCATTACAGGTTCAGAGACACCCATTGCTGATAAACAGTTTCAACAATTCAGCTTCTTCCGATTGACCAATTTTATTATGATCTTAACTAACAGGATAGCGGGATATTTGTGTGAAAGCAAATACAAGCCATGATTCCTCCCTCCCTTACACTTACACTGTGCTGTTCCCCAGTGTTTGAATCCTAACACCTATTTTGATTTGCTGTTACAGCCTGACCTGATCCTATGTCATACACTCCCCTGCATTTAATTTCCTCCCATTCTGTAACTTTCCCATCTTCAAAGTGTCTGACGAAGTGGGATTTTCTCCCACGAAAGCTCATGTGATAAATAAATCTGTTAGTCTTTAAAAGTGCCACTGGACTCTGTTGTCTTACACTGGGATAACTTTCCTGACTTCCCCACCCATCATATCTTTTTAGGCAGTTGATATTTGGCTCATTATATACATATTTATAATATCTAACAGTTTATAATAAATGAGAACAAGAGCTGAATCCTGCAGTTTCAGTATTGTGAATGAAATGCTCTCATGAAGTCAATGGGAATTGTGTGGATAATGATTGGAGAACAAGGTCCATAAGGAGTCACCACAGCACTGGAAACTATAAGCCAGCTATAATAGAAACACCTGACTAATGTACAAGAATTCCAAGTGAAAATGGTTGTAGCCATGTAGGTCCCAGGATATCAGAGAGACAAGGTGGGTGAGGCAATATCTTTCATTGGCCCAACTTCTGTTGGTGCAAGAAACAAGTTTTCGAGCCTCACAGAGCTCTTTTTCAGGTCTGGATTTACATTTCAGACAGCTAAATTCAATATCTTCCATAGCTGTATGCAGCGCCCCAGGACCTGAAGAAGATCTCTGTGTAAAGTCAAAAGCTTGTCCCTCATGCCAACAGAAGCTGGAACAATAAAAGATATTACCTCCCTTACCGTGTCTAGTCTAAATGGAAATGGAGACAGTTTTCTGATGAGGAGAGAGAATTCAGCTCCACAACCCAAATGTGAAGGGAACCCTTAATGGGAAGGATGGATTCCCACTGACTTCAAAAGACATTAACTGGATTAGGCTTCAAAAAGATTAGACAGACAAAAGGTAGAAGAGTAATTTTCTCCATTTTTTGAGAGCAAAGGCACAGAAAGTCTGGGGCCTGGTCTACACTTACGGTGAAATTCAGCATCAATCAACAGGAGACACACAAGTTATGTAGAGTAGCTTTCATAGCTCCCATCGACTTCCTAAATTCTAAATGGTGCAGTGTCTCCACTACAATGCGCCGATGGGAAATGCCTTCCTGTTGACATAGCATTACTTTTTTTCCTGGTGTGGATTTATTAAGTCAATTTTTGGATCGATGGAGCGGGTCTCCACTTCCACTCAATCAATCCTGAAAAATCAACCTGACGGCAGTGAATTTGATACTGTCAGTGAAGATGTACCCTAAGAGATAGGAATGACATGCCTAACTAACACCTTTGAAAATCTCCCCATAAGTGACTTGCCCAAGGTCATGTAGAGGAAGTTTGTGGCAGAGGTAACAACTGAATCTTTTGAGTTCCAGTCCCACTGCTTAACCACCAGACCACCGCACCATTATTATTCTTGTCCACTTTAAAGTCTTGTAATGCAGAAACCATTGCATTCATATTGGCTTATAAAAATGAGTGCATTGGAGCCAGACTACAAAATAAGAGGCCAGAATATGTTTCTGTTCTACATGCATACAAAGGAGTGGGGATCTCTCTTTGGCACACTGTAGCAGTTAGTTGTAATTTACAGAACTGAAACAAAAACAAGAACTTGCCTGTTGGAGAAAATAAAATTATCACTTTTAATGTTAACATTAAAAGACCCACTTGGTCCAGTTGGTGCTCAGTATTCTTCAGGCATATGGCTAGGCTGGGGATCCAAATGGACAATTGATAATTCCAGTTTATTGATCTGAAAAGCAATAGCTTCCCAGAATGTGTCTTTTTCCTATTAATATTCATGATCACACATGGTATTGAACTTTCTTGGCTGAATGCTGCAGGTGACAACAGTAAGTCTTGAAAATTACACATAAAAGAAACACACAAACAAAAAAAAGCACTTATGAAAGTGCAGTCATAGCATGCTACAATTTATATAAATACAACCTTTTGCGTGGAAATGAAGAACTATCAAACAACAAGTTCATGTAAACAGAGTTCACAAAAAGATATGCCCCAAAACACTTCACACCTGCTCTTTCCCCATTCCAGTCTTTGAATATCTGCTAAATTGCTCAGGAAGTTATGTTATATTTTGACACCAAATTTAAAAAAAAAATTCTTGCATATTGTGTAATTAATCACACCAATAACTTGTCATTCTCTGAACAAGTTTCCACTCATAATCTGTTCTTGTAGGATAATAAAGAACCCCTTGGGCAGGTGCTCAGATACAACACAGAAGTTCCTAGATAGACAGCAATGATTTTGAAATTCCCTTCTTAGCCATTGTCATTGAAGATTGAGGCATAAACAAATGTGACATTGCTGTGGTTTTTTTTGTCACTATCAGAATAAATAATAAGTTAGAGCAAGCTACTTTACAGACCAGATCCTCATCTAGTGTAAACTGACATGGTTCCACTGAACTCAGAGGAGCTACACTAATTTACACTAGGAGAGAATCTGGCCCCATATTCTAGTAGGTAGAAGAAAGATGACATACCTAATCCCAACAGGGGGCTGTAAATTAGTGGTTCTCAAACTGGAAACTGTGAACCACCTATATACGTCATTAAGGGGTTTGTGAACTAATGAAGGAATCTGCCTTTCTCCAGTGAACGGAAGGTTACTTACCTGCAGGCATCCTTCTTCGAGATGCGCCGCTCACGTACATTCAGATGTAGGTGTATACATGCCGTGATGCACGGTCTTCCGGAAAGCCTTTTGCTCTTAACCTGTCCCTACAGGGTCAGCCGCCAACGCCCCCTGGAGTCGCGCGCTTTGGCCGCGGTATACAAGGTGGCGCTAACCCCTTCAGTCCCTTCTCCCCATTCCTTCAAAAGAAGGGACGGAGGGAGGGTATGGAATGTATGTGAGTGGCGCATCTTGAAGAAGGATGCCTACAGGTAAGTAACCTTCCCTTCTTTGAGTAGCTGCTCACATCCATTCAGATGCAGGTGACTTACAAGCTGTATTTAGGATGGTGGGCGGAGTTGACTTCTCCCTCCTTGCAGTACTGCCCTGCCAAAGATGGCGTCATCCCTTGCTTGTTGGGCGATGGCATAGTGGGTCGTAAAGGTGTGAGCTGAAGACCATGTAGTGCCTCTGCAAATTTCTTGGATTGGCACCTGCGCCAGGAAGGCCGCCAAGGAGGCCTGGGCCCTGTTCAAATGGGCCTTAGTTTGGTCCAGTGCAGGAACTCCAGCTTGGTTGTAGCACGATCTGATGCCGCTCGTGATCCAAGATGAGGAGACTGGGAGGCCCTTCATACGCTCTGTGGACGTGACGAAGAGTTGGGTCAACTATCTGAATGGTTTTGTCCTCTCGATGTAGAAGGCCAAGGCCATTCTAACATTTAGAGTATGCCACTTTCTCTCCTCCTCTGAGGAGTGAGGCTTTGGAAAGAACACAGGTAGGAAGATGTTCTGGTCGATATGGAAAGCTGACACCCCCTTAGGTAGGAAGGCTGGGTGGCCTCAGCTGTACTTTATCCTTGTAGAAAACTTTGTAGGGGGGTTCTGAAGCTAGGGCCCTTAGTGCTGAAACCCATCTAGCTGACGTGATGGCTACCAGGAAGGCTACTTTCCAGGATAGGGTTAGTAGGGGGCAAGTGGCCTGTGGTTCGAACGGGGCCCCCATCAGTCTATTAAGTACCAGGTTCAGGTCCCATTGGGGTCTGGGGGTCTCTCACCTGGGGGTATAGTCTTTCTAGGCACTTTAGGAACCTGGACGTCATGGGGTGGGCGAATGGGGAGAACCATTCAAAAGACTGGTGGAAGGCCGAGATGGCCACCAGGTGTACCCTGAGGGAGGCCAGCACTAATCCCTTTTCCTTTAGGTGTAGTAGGTATTCTAGGATGATTTGTATGGAGGCGTTGTGAGGGGAGGAGTCCTAAGACGCAACCCAGGCGGTTAAGCGTCTCCACTTCACCTGGTAGGTGGTCTGCGCTGATGGTTTCCTATTGCCTACCAGGACCCATTGTACTTCTGGGAGCATGCCCTCTCATCTGCATTTAGCCATGAAGCCTCCACATCGTCAAGTGGAGGGACTTCAGGCTCGGGTGGAGGAGGCAGCCGTTCTCCTGCGACAGGAGGTCCCTCCTCCTAAGCAACTCCCATAGTGGGGCTATCGAAAGGTCATGCAGGGTGCTGAACCAATGTTGCCAGGGCCATTCTGGCACGATTAGGATCATGTTCGCCTTGTCTATCTTTAACTTCAGTAGGACCCTGAAGATTAGTGGGATCAGGGGGAGGTGTACATGAGGGGATCCAACCAGCTCAACAAGACAGCAACTGATAGGGAGACCCTCTCCCTGCTCCAAAAGGAGCAGAAGGGATGGCATTTGGCATTCAAGGCACTTGTGAACAGATCCACTTGGGGTAGGCCCCACATCTGAAAGGTGTGTCTTGTTACCTCCGGGTGCAGTGACCGCTTGTGCTGTGGCAGGAACTGCCTGCTCAGTCTGCCTGCATGGTCATTCCAAGCCCCTTGGAGGTGGGCCACGACCAGTCGGAAGCCGTGCCTTGTTGCCAGCTTCCAGAGGCGTACCGCTTCCTCGCATAGCACTGAGGATCGTGCTATGGGAGAAGTCCGAGGGCCCTTCCCCAGGGACCGAGTAGATCTCCAAATCAGAGGCCGGTTCCACTCTCGGATCCTGAGCTGGGGGACGAGGGGTCACGTTCTGCATTGCAAAGGCCCAGAGGTCCCAATATGCCCAGGAAATAGCAGGCTGTGCCGGAAGCACTGTCGGTGCTGGGAGCAGAGCTGGAGCCAGTAGTGTGCTCATTGCTGGGAGCGGCGTCAGTGCCGAGGGCAAAGTTGGCTGCCCTCTGTGCCAGTGGGGGTAGCGGCCTCTGCTGCTTCTATGGGTCCCCCGCTCAATGCTGGAGGGTGATGAGGAGTCTGTCGAAGGCATGCTCCTCCAGTATCCGGGACAGGCTACAGCAACCTTGGTAAGAATGGTGATGACGATATCCTAGTGCTAAGCTGTCGGCGCCGCTTCGCCGGCGGGACCTCTTGGTTGGCAGGCTCTTCTGGTGCCGAGGAGGACATCGACTCCTTCTCTAGTGTTGAGGCTCATTGTCCAAGCAGGAGTCATTACATTGCCCGTGCGGTGTCAGAGAGGTGCAGTGGACCTGTGTAAGGGGCAGCTTGAGCCTCGAGGCGAGGCGGACTCTCACGGGGCTGGCAGGGAACAGTGCTGAGACTCCCTGTCCCTCTCCACGGGGCTACGGGCTGGTGAGCTCTCCCATGCCTCCGAAGCCAAAGAGGTCGCTGAGGCTAGAGCCTCTGCCTGGGGCGCCAGTGCCAGTGAGGCCGGTCCTTGAGACAGGTGCTGCCAACCCCAGGAGCCCAGTGCGTGATCTCCCCTCCACGGCACCGGCCCAGGTGCAGGCACAGGCATCAGTAATGCTAGCAGAGTCTTAATACCATGCTTAATACCCATCACTCTTGGGCTTAGTACTAAAGCCAAAAAGGTGTTAGCTCATATAGCAGTTTCATAAAACTCTGTAAAACTGATAAAGCTAGTCCAATGTTAGGGACTCAAACTGGCTGATAGCTGATCTTCTGGCCAAATGATGAGCTCATAGATCGCATGAACTTCATTTGCCATACTGAATTTTTTTGGGATGGCATTGCACAAAGTCACTCTAAATATCTGGGGGATAGCTAATGTGAGGCCAATTTTTAAAAACACTCCATAGGCAATCCCGGCAATTACAGGACAATAAGTCTAACTTCAGTAGCAAGCAAATTGGTTGACAGTACAGTAAAGAACAGAGTTATCAGACATACAGATTAATGTGATTTGTTGGGAAACAGTCAAAATGGTTTCTGTAAAGAGAAATCATACCTCACCAATCTAATGAAATTCTTTGAGCAGATCGACAAGGGTGATCCAGTAGATATAGTGTACTTATATTTTCAGAAAGTCTTTGGTAAGGTCCCTCACCAAAGGATCTTAACCAAAGTAAGCAGTCATGGGATAAGAAGGAAGGACTTCCCCTGGATCACTAACTAGTTAAATGACAGGAAACAGAACATAATTGCTCAGTTTTCAGAATGGAGAGAGGTAAATAGTGATATCCCCCAGGGACATAATTGGTGTGGAGAAAGTAAATACGGAAGTTTTATTTATTCCTCATACCACAGGAACTAGGTGTCACCAAATGAAATTAATAGGCAACAGGTTTAAAATGAAGAAAAGGAAGAATTTCTTCACACAATGCACAATAAACCTTTGGAACTCTTTGTCATAGGATGTTGTGAATATGCAGCAATTCACAGACATAACCTAGTTTAGGCCCCCAGGATTAGTTTTATACTATGTCTCTGACCATTACTTTTTATTTACTGTATACATTTGCCTTCTAATGGCAACATATGTGATCCAGTGGTTGAATGGAAAGGCTATCATATGAGGCAAAGCTCCACTATGATTTTTTTAGAAAAAAGCAGTGTCTTTAATTCAAAAATGTAAGATTTACACCTGTTAAACATGCAGTAGAAGGAGCTACAATGATATGGGTGTATATGTATGTGTGTGGTATGAGTGAGATCTGTAACAAATGATTAAAAGTTTTGTAACATTCCTGAATTAAAGTTGCAAGCCTGGAGAAATGGCTTTCTCTATAGTAATAATCCCACAAGAGTAGTCATTAGATGACATATTTTGCAGTGCCTCAGTAAACAGCATTCTTGCATTATTAGCTCAACTGTATTTGAATTTTCATGGAATTGAAAGTTTCCTATTTGATCACTGTATTAGCATATGCATAGTATTTGCATAGTAATCAAGATTAGACTCATTTTTATTCTGGCTACAAAGGCAGAGTCTGATGGAAAGTAGAGAAACATGAAACATGATAAATCAATTTCACTGAAATCCTTCCTCTCTGCAATGCACCAACTGGTAATGGTGAAAGTGCCCATGGGCTTTCCATTACGTGAGTTTACTTTGAGTCATTACTGTATACCTACATTTACTAATATTCTATTTAAGAACCTTGAATATAGTGGTGCCTACAAATGCTATCATAATTATAGGTCTGTTTGCTTTTTTTTTTTTTACAAATCACCTTACAAGTAGCTAGGAATTTATATCCTGGTTATAAAAAATTGTTTTGGCTAAGAACTGACATTGTGGGCCTCAGCACAGGAGAGCATTTTGATTTTTACAAACTAAAAAACCCCAAAGGATAAATTTTACTGATTTGAAATTAGGAAGCACAGAAGAGTATGACTTGGGGGAGGGGGGAGCGGGAACCTACTCTGAACTGTGTTAGCTAAGAAATATCTTTGTTTTTAAAGCTGAAATCTCATAGGTTATTAGCTCTCAGTACAAACCAGGCTCACTGCTGATATTTTTAATGAAAGAAAAAAAGAGATGAGATATTAACATTGAAAAAGAATCTATCGCCTATGTACAACACCTAGTTTTGGTATTCAGGGATCATAAAAAGCAAATCGGTGTTACTGATCCTAGTCTATGCAGTCTAATCCCATGTCATGACATATTTACTCAGGTAGGCAATTGTACATTTGCATGAAAAATGATATTCTCCATATAGCATGGCCTCACACGCACCATATGTACAAGATCACACTGTGCAGAGCACGCCATTTTGTTCATGTGTTTGGGGACCAGACAGAACTGTCTTGTAGGCACATCCTGTCTTGGGACATACCATGCAGTCTTTGCATACAATAATGGTGTCACTCATGCATTCCCAGAATGCACTGGAGCCACTATATCCAAGGGTGAGAACATGAATGAAATAATAACTCACAAGACATAGCTATATCTTAACAATTTCAGTGGCCTTGGTTGAGTTGTGTCATCAGCACACTGAATAGGTTTCCTTTATATTACCCAGTGCATTCTCTTCCCATCTATCTAAGGTATGGCCCCTATTAACATAGTATCTGTACAATTTACAATCTTAAATATATTCATTTTCAAAACATCCCTATGAGATAGGGCAGTGGTGTTGTTGCTATTTTACAGATGGGGAACTGAGGCAGAGAGAAACCCAAAGTCACACTGGAAACCTGATGCAGAACAGGGAACTATATCTGACTCTTCTGAATCCTAAGTTCATGTCCTCGACATGGGTCCACTCCATCACTATACACTGGATAAGCCAGATCCTGCTTAGCAAGTGACAGCTGGCAAGATCATGACTGACGATGGGATATTTGCTGACTATGGTCCCGATCTTACACTGTGATCTGCATGGGTACAACAATCTGCCCAGGCTGACCACAAAGCAGGATCAAGGCATCTGACTGTTGCTATGGATAAAGTTACCCTCTCTCACCTGGATAGCTATAGGCCAGGGGGAACATACAACTACTGAGGCGTGAATGATTGAGATTACAGAAACAATGTAACAAATCCTAGAAAACAATATTGAATGCTTAGTGAAAGTGAGAAAATATGGGGTACAAGTCAACATCTCCAGGAAGGCTAAATGAACGAGACTGAGAAGGAAGTTTAAGGACTTAGATGCAAGGCGTCAAACAGAGGTTCTACATCTGTCAGGGAAGAAAGGCTATGTCTACACTTGTTAATTTAGGTCGATTTTAGCTAAGTTGACTTTGTTAAGTTGACTTAGCATGTCTACACCTAAATTTTAAGTTGACTTGGGGGGAACTTACAAAGTTGACCTAGAGCGTCCACACTGGATGCCTAGGTCAACTTCTAGGGGCTAGGTGGACCTGGGAGAGGTCCACGGTGGCAGGGGGGGCACTCCTTGCCAATTGCCAGGGGGCTCAGCCTTTGCCCCATTGTACTTAGAGTCGACTTAGGGCTACTCTGCGTCCACACTGGCTTAAGTCGACTTTAGAAAGTCGACTTAAGCCTGAAGTCGACTTTAAACTAGGTTTAACAAAGTCAACTTAATTTTCCTTAAGTCAACTTAAGCAGCTTGCTTAAGTCGACTTAAGAAAAGTGTGGTGTAGACGCGGCCTCATGTCCCCAGCCGTGGCCAGGACAGCTCCTGCCGGTAGCCTCAGGACCTCGGCCACAGCCTCAGGTTCACAGCTGCAGCCAGGGCTGGGGCTGGCTCCGGGTCCCTGGCCACGTCTGGAGTCCCCAGGGCAGGGCGGAGTGGGCCGGCCCACCCCCCTCCAGTGCAGGGGGCCCACTCCCCCTCAAGCTGATTGGCCCTGGGTCCCACTCCCAGCCAAGTGACGGCCCTACCCATAACACTGCCAGGAGGTGCCCGTCAGGTGGGTCCCATGCTGCTAACGCCTACACAGGACAACAGCTTTTTGAGGCATGCTGCTCTCCAGACTTCAGATATTTGAGCAAATAGCCAAATAGGATTTAATGTTGCTCCATTAACTCTTTCCAGGTCCCCATTCACAGCTGCTATTGGATAGCTATTAGAGGCCTGGCTCCTTCCTGATAAGCAGCATTGGGTTTTCCAAGATTCATATGAATCTTAGGGTACCCATGTATCTGGGGTAAGACTGGCGTCAACACAAAGATCAGAAGGAATGCTGGGGAGATTTGAAAGGAAATGGTTCAAAGGAACAAGGAAGACAAAAAGTCAGATGGAAAGATCTGGTGAAAAAGAACCTGGAGATACAGCCAAAGAAGTCTTTCTGGAAACAATGGACGTGGACACGAAGAGGCACAGGAAGATTATTCAGCATGAGGCATTATCAGATTGGTTAAATGAGTCCTGATAACACCTGTTCTTGTCTGCCACAGACTGAGCATTACCTGAGCATTTGTGTCACTAACACCAGAAAGATCACCTCCTCTTTGAGGCAGTAACCTCACTGAGCAGTGTCAACTCAGGAGAGCATTGATGGAACTGTCTGAGCAAAAGAAAACAAACACATTTAAATGCCATCATGTTAGGTTATCATGATGGGCATGCCGTAGGTTCATTCTGCTGCTCTGAAACTGGGACAGCTAGCAGCATTACCCATCAGCCACGTGCAAAGAGCACAGATACATCCTTTTACATTATTCCAGTCTCTGTTTTTAAATTTAAAATGATAGAGAAGCCGCCTTTTCCTTCACATACATCACATCTTTCCTGAGATTTGTTTTAATACATCTTTGTTTTTCTAACTTTATTACTGAGCCAATTGCTATCCACCATATGGCAAAACCTTCAAGTACTATATGCTCCCATTAATAATCTTGAATGTAATGTTTTTAGTGCTCACTTTAAGGCGCTGGAATTGTGAATACGTTGGAGATGAAAAAGAGAGAAGATGTTTCATTGGGTCAATTTTGCATGCAAAGTAATTAAATCTGGCCCTTATTATTCTCTACAGATTCTTTTCCATTTGTAGTGGGAAGTGGACCATATGGGCAAATAGCAGATGGTTCCCTTTAGTTTTCCATATGACTTTTCATGTAGAAGTCTGATATGTGAAAATGATTTTCTGGTGAAAAGTGTTATGAGGACTGTGGCTCCTTTTGTGCTTCCTACATTTAACTCAAATTTTTGGGGGGCTATTTTTATCCCTAATATCCTTATTTAGCCTTTTTATGGTAGAGTGAGAACATGCTATTATAGGATATGAGTATTACCTCCAGTCATGCTGTCAAATACTAATTGAGGGGATGGTGGGAAGTACATTCTGTCTCCTAGATTCCCCCTGCAGTCTAACTGGCATATAGAATTCTTCTCCACTTACACTACAGACCCGTTTAGGACAATGGCTGTGTGCTGCACACAGTTGCACCCCAGAGTTAGCTGCATCTGAGTAGTGTATGAATTGATTTTTATTTATACTTCATGATCCAGTATGCCTGATAGAGACATGCTAGTGTTGGGTGTGATAAAAAACCAGCTGGCCAAGACGACACTCCAGGAGGGATTCTCTATGATGAAAAGTACAATGCAATGTAAATCCCTTTTGATAGCATGTATTGGCTGCAAACGGGCATGTAAGCAGGGTTATTTCCTCTTTGCATCGAGCCAGCTCTGCCTGCAAGGATGGAGGAGGGATAAGGTCCTGGCTTTATTTCCCCACACGCTCTTTGAGGTTTGCTGGTATTCTTGGGAAAACAAGCAGGATATAATCCCTGTGCTCCTCCCAGGACAGGGACTGGGCCAGAGCCTAACTGCTGTACAAAGGAAGGCATGGGGACAAGGCACAATTTGGACAAAGGGAGGCATGGTACACAGTGCCCAGGGAGCCAAGGGATAATACAAAGTCCAGCCCATGGTCTGCAAAGTGCTTTGATTTCTTTAGGCCGAAAGGCATCATATAAAAAGTAAGTCATTATCCCCTTCTCTGGGGCTTACGGGAAGAATTACACCTACCGGCAGAAACTCTCAAATGCCTCTTAAACCTCCCAGTCCTGTCTTTAGTTTTAAGCAAACATCTTGCCATGATTGTTTTTTGGCCCTGTTTCATTACCAGTTAAATGAGCAAATAAGCGCTGCATTCCTTCAAGATCTTATAAGTTACACAGCATATCTACTCCATCTCATTCTTTTCAGCTAAAATGGAGGAAACACACTGTTTTGTCACATAGGTGACTTTTTAACTACAGCCTTGTCTGAGCTTGCTCACAGTAATCTTCTGCCATCAGTCAAAACCACGAGTCTGGCATCAGTCAAAACCTCTGATTTATGTTGCTGGCTGAAGACATAAGACTTCCTCCAGCCATTGCCATGCTGGAGTCTCTGCTGCTAGGGACAGAAAAAACTCTGGAACAATCTTCTGTACATCTCAGGAAGTCTCTGACCATGTGCAATGTTAATTTCCCTTTTTAATAATATTTCTGAAGGCGATATTGCAAAGCTCTCCAGACCTAATTGGATACTGATTTCATTGTGAATGGGCAGTAAAGGAGGGAAGGCTGAGATTAAAAGAATGAATCAAAGGAAAAAACAAAACTAAAAGAAAACAATAGAAACAACAGAAACTAAAATGACCTTCATCTTTCAGATGAGACACAAGAACAAAGGTCCTGACTTCGTGCATTTGTTAAAAATCCCATGGCTCTTTTTCCAAAAACAGTGGTGCTAGCTTCATATATTAACAACTGGCCAATTTTCAGTTTGGCTTGATGCATTCAGCCCACCTAAATATCCCATACAGTTGATGGTATTTTGCAGTTCCCATTCTACACTGGTGAGCAGTGTTCCTGAGATCTCCCCACCTCATAAGTGGCTGTGCTTCTGTAGGAAGTGAAGTGATTCCTCTACAATTTGTAAGTGCTTTGGAACCATCATGATAAACAGATCAAGATACTATTATATCACCAACAATTCTCACATACCCAGACTGCTCTCCTCTTGGCCACACCATGACATCATGAAAACAAAAAATTCTGGCTAAATTCCTCGCCTTTACCTGACTGATAAATACACGGAGCTGCAATGAACTGAACAGCAATAACCATTCAATACTCTGAGTGATCCACTTCATTATCCTATCCTATCCTCCCTCCCCCAGCTGCCGTTTAACTTTGTTTAACTTTAAAGTCAGGAACATGCACATCAGTAACACAAGCAAATCCCTGAAGCCTGCTGCTACATGCTGAACATATGGGACCCAATCCTTCAAACACTTACTACCTGTCATAGCCATTACTACTGTGACTAGTCCCTTTTAAGATACAACACCTGGTGGCAAGTGTTTACACAATCAGGTTCTTCTTATTGCATAAGTAGGATATACAATGCCCAAAAAGCTATCCCAAGTAGTATATTTATTCCCAGGAAGGCTGATGGAATGACTACATATTACTAGTTAAAACAGAGAGATTGATAGATTGCCCAAACATTCAATCAAGAGTGTTCTCTGGGTGTTCCTAAATCTCTGACTGCCAGAAGCTGGGCCAGGCTGACAGAGGGATGGATCACTTAATAATTTCCCTGTTCTGTTCCTTCCCTCTGAAGCATCTGGCATGGGCCACTGTCAGAAGTCAGGAAACCAGGTTGGATGGATCTTTGGTCTGACCAAATACGGCCATTCTTATGTAACCCATTACCACAGGAAATCACCAAGACCAGGAATGTAAGATTTTTAAAAGGGATTTGACATTTAAATGGCTATCAAGAATATCCAGCGTTACTGTCATTAATTTTCAAGGGCTATGTAACCTCACACTTTAGGGCTAAAATCAGTCTCTGCCATTAGAGAGTGGAATGATACCTATGTGGGGGGCAGATAATCCTTCATCTACCTAATGTGAGATCCTTTACACCTTCCTCTGATGCATCTGCCCTACGTGGACCATGAATCTGATCTAGTCTGGCACTTCTCTTTCTCCTAAGTGCGTAAGAAAGGAAAATCTATTTGTGTTTCAAATTCAGGAGAAAGGTGACCCGGTCTGTCTTTGCTATTTCAATAGATTGGATGATTATTCCCATAATACCATTTAACGTTACACGTGGGATCAGCTCCCCATGTCCTGTACACAAATACAATTTTAGACAAACAGAATAATTAGTGGAGAAAAAGACCACAACTTCAAAATTCAGATTTACTTTTAAAAAAATTGTGAACTTATCAGCAAGTAGTTTCTAAGTTTAAGCTTATTTCTTATATAGTAAGGCAACTGAGTAACCATCAGATGGTATCTGCTTTCAGTCACTACTGACGTAGGCTACAACATAGATATGGAAAGCTCAATAGCCTGTTAACAGCCATCAAGTCCTTCAGCTTTTCTCGTGTTTACTCCCCTGCTTTTTCCTAACAAATCCGCATCAGTAGTAGGTATGCCCCTCTAAATCCAGGACCTGATCTTGTAATATGCATTCTTTTGAATGATTTAAAATATATTTTGATTGGCAATGCAAGATGATCTGCCACTGCACATTGCTTAGTGCCAATTCATTTGTTTTGTCCAAGTCAGAGTCTTGCCAATCATATAATTTAAATACATCAGAAAGGCAATAGTTTGCACAGAAGCTTACGTACAATACCCATGTATTGTACACAGGATCCCTGAAGGCTCTGGGCCTAATTCTGTTTACATTTATGGCAGTGTAAGAGAGACATAACTGTACTGAAGTCAAAGTACATGCTGAAAGCGTGAGCTGCAGTAAGGCCACTGATTATCATCCTAAACAGGAGAGATTGCTGAATAAATTAATGGCAAGAGGTTTTACTTTCAAGACTGAGTATGCTATGCATTCGAGGATTTGATGTTAAAATAAGACCGTCTCCATCTCTATCCTAATGTATTAAATTACAACATAAAGAACTCAGGTAGTAAGCACCAGGAACTAGTATCTGTGCTCAGAACAAAGGCCAGTGTTCACTTCTTGGATTCCAGCCATTTTTGCTGCCAGAATTTAAGCAAAGGCCCCTTGATGATGGAAAGCCTGCCTGCATAGAGAATAAAATGCCACAAGCAACACGCAATCCTTGTCCTCCAGAAGACGGGGCTTGAGGCAGTCCATGACAGCCCAGGAAAGCGGGTGAAATTAGCTATGCACAAGGCATGACCAGGGCAAATGGGAGAGGCACTGTTTCAGCATTGCTCTTAAACAGTCTCACTCCATTAGTTTGGCTGCCCATAGAATGGAAGTCAATCCACTTTTCCTCCTCAATGCAGCAACACCTCCAAGAGCATAGGATATTGGCAGGGCACTAGCTATTAGCAGAAATCTATATCAGGTACCCTCAGAAAAGCCTTGGGGCTAAATTCTCATTTTATTTGTTTCGGTGCAACCCTATTAGCTGCACCCTTGTAGGTAAGAACAGAATTTCATTTTTACTCTTGGTTATTTTTATTATTTATTTTATCCCTGTTCATGAGTGATCCTTTAGTCAGACATTTCACTCCCTGACTTAGGATTCTACTTGAACATATTGGACCAGGTGCCTGGCTCCTTTCCCCCTCTAAGGAACTGACAAAACTACCAATGACTTCAATGGGAGCAGAAGCAAGCCCCATGAGATACCATAACAAATCCTCCGCAGAACGATATCACATTTATAATGTTATATCTTGGTAGGGCCAACTTTTTCCGATGTGTGCGCAAGACCTCTATTTGAGTCACTGGGCATCACACTTAGCCCTTGGAGAACAGAATGTGGCCAGTAAGTTTTATTATATATCGGATGGATTCTTTTGGGAACACTTCAGTGAACTCTATGGTTGGGATTTTTAAAAGTGTTCAACATTGGCCTAACTCTGCTCCCACTGAGGTCAATAGAGCAGAATTAGGCCAAAGCAGAGGACCTTTCAAGTCCACACTATAAGCTGGTTTATTTTATTGTTAGGAATGATGACTGGGCCCTGTTCATGTGTCACAATGTATGCTTTTTTAGCATTTGAAGATGCGACTTACAGACACTGCATCATTTCTGATTAAAAATAAATGATGCACACAAATAGGAATTAAGCAAAGTTTCCCTGATATTTTCATGGCTTGTCTGAGCCCCTTGTTACCCAGGATTTGCAGAAATCTTTCCCATACTGATTTACCTACCAGCTGTGTAATTCAGCAAAGGCAGCTTTGATCTTCTTCACTGAATTATCCACTTCCTCTTTGATCATCATGCGGTATCTAGTTAAAGAAACAGTGCAACGTTGCAAATCTTTCACAGATTTTTCAATGTTTGGACCTAAAAACAAACAAAACAAACAAATGTGAACAACCCAACTGCTGTCTAATCTGATAAGAGGGGGAAAAAATCTCAAAGTGCTTAGAGAAAAACTCTAACCCTACTTAAGAAATTGGGAGTTTTGCCATTTATTTCAAAAGGGCCCCCAATTTCGCCTTTAACATTTCTGTGGTGCTTCCACTTCTAGGAACATTAGATGAAATTCATCCCATTCCAGCCTCTGGATCCAAGTTATGACAAACACTAGTGTTTTACATTGACAACACATTCTTAAATCCCCAAATGATACTTTCTTTATGAACAAGCACTTCAAACAGAATGTAGATACTGCTGCCCATGTTAGTTATGCTGAACCTGATTCTGCCCTCGCTAATACTGAAGTAGCTTTGCTAACTTCAGTAAAATTACTGTTGATTTACAGGAGGTCAGAATCAGATCCACTAAGCCTATGAATCCATCAGAATGATGAGGAGAGCAACTGCCCCCTCACACACGTCTGCAGGAAAAAGCAATACTCCGATAGCCCATTCCCAATGCATTGTCTCCCCTTTTCAGCTCTCTTAGACGCAGTTCTCCTGTGATGCACTGCAAATCTGATCAACTCACTGTGCAAAGACTGATGACTTGTAATAGCAAAAGAAATCTATTTTACCTCTTTTCTTGATTGAATCATCAGGTTTTGTTTCAAGATGGGCTGCAGGGATGGATGATTTAACTGTGGATGTTTTTGACTTTTGTCTGCCTCCATTACACTGAGGTTGAATTGAAGACTGAAAAGTATCTCGCTGTTCTGTTCCACTTATAGGCTTTACGTTTAAATCAACAGATATTCTCTTGTGCTCCAAGTTTTTTTCTGCAAGAGAACATCAAATAGTGAATAGGGAGTTACTAAAATTCATTGTTACTGGATCAGCACATTTCTACATTGATAAAAAGAAGTTTTGTGTTTCACTGGTGTACATTCTACAGAAAACGTGAAGAAGGACTGTCAGCTGCATCTGACAAAGTGGGTTGCAGCCCAAGAAAGCTTATGCCCGAAGACATTAGTTAGTCTTTAAGGTGCCACAGGACTCTTGTTGTTTTTACCAAATTGGGGGATTTTCAGATATTTGAGGATTCAGTCCTCTTCCAATCCTGATTTGCCAAACCACTACTCCATCTTTATTTAATTTATTCCTCAACACTCTGCTTGTCTAAAATTGTATTTGTGTACAGGACTAGGGAAGATGATCCCATGTGTAATGTTAAATGGTAATATGGCAAAAATCATCCAAGCCCATCGAAATAGCAAAGACGGATCAGGTCACCTTTCTTCTGAATCTGAAACACAAATACATTTTCCTTTCTCACACACTTTGGAGAACACAGGAAGTGACTAACTAAATCAGACTCATGATCCACCTATGGCAGATGCATCAGAGAAAGGCAGCTCTCATTTTGGCATCTTTGCTTCACAATGCTGGGGCAATATCTGCACACAGTTTAAGGAAAGTAGCTTCCTGCATCTGAAAGTTCTGCAGCCACTGCTCGACACCCCAGACCTGAATAATGATGTGATCCCACGACTCAGTGCTTGTTTCCCCTGCCCAACCACAACGGTCCACTCTGTGAGGCTGCTCTGTGAATGCCGAAAGTAATCTGGCATCGTTTCTTTCTATGGCATACAATAGATCAGGCATCTCGCATTCCTGTTTAGGTTGGGAGCTCATGACACATTACATAAGCAGCCATGATGTGCTCATAACAGTGACCACAACAGTACAGAGCAGTGCAGGATCCATCTTTTCAGGCAGAGACTTCAGGTGCACAATAAACAGGGACATTTGAAAAATGGGATGAAACACAGTTGGAAGCTCTTGGAATGATGGAACCAAAAAAACTGTACCATAGGATGTTGAGCCTGCACCCATGTTGCACTACAATCCACTCTGCCTTCCTACAACTCCTACTCGCACCAGGTGGCAAGCAGCTGAGTGGGATAGCTACTCACATGCACTGCGCTCACAGTTGATGATACAACACCAACAGTGGATGTGCTCTGCTGACAGAAGGAGCGTTGTGTGCACAAGCAATGCCACTACAGCCATTTATGATTGTGGGCGTAACATGGGTCGACAAAGCCTTAGCCTCTCTGTGTCTCAGTTACTGAAATTCACATAGCATTTCCTTTAAAAAAAACCTCTATCTTACCCTAAATCATGCTATTCTCACTTACGACGTAATTCGTAACAGATAAAAATTCCAAAGGGATAGCTGTGTTAATCTAGGTCAGCAAAACAAACAAGGAGTCCTGTGGCACTTTTAAAGTCTAAAATTTATTTATCGCGTGAGCTTTCGTGGGAGAAAATTCCACTTCATCAGACGCTATGAAGAAATGTTAGACAAAACCCTGACTGGGGTGATTTAGGGGGAGTGGTCCTGCTTTTTAGCAGGGGGTTGGATTAGATGACCTCGTGAGGTCCCTTCCAACCCTATGATTCTATGAAGTGGGATATTCTCCCACAAAAAGCTCATGTGATAAATAAATTGGTTAGTCTTTAAAAGTGCCACAGGACTCCTTGTTTGTTTTTCTTAACAGATAGTTAAGGCAATCAGTCTAGCGGCTAAAACAGCAGACAGGGAATCAGCACTCCTGGGTTCCATCCCTGTATCTGTCCCCACTTATTTTGTGGTATCAGGCACATTGTTTGTGAAGGGTTTTGATATCCTTTGTTTGAGGGAAAAATTAATGTTAATTAAAAGTTTTGAACATTCATGAAGAAAAATGACAAATTAATTTAATTTTTTTTAAACAAATCCACTGTGACCAATGGTTACACTTTAAAAACTGGTTCTACTTGTATATATTTCATCTGTTATTTTCCTTGGCATCTTGTTTGAAATGTCAAATATTCTACTTTGATGCCCATTAGCAAAAATATTGGCATAGCCTAGCAAATACCCTCTAAACATGTTGTAACAAGGTTTCAAGTTCAACTGAGGAAATTCAGCAACATTAAAGTAGTTTGGGAAAGTCTGCATCAAATCCCTACAGAACTGTGCCAGCTCAGGAACACTTCAAGGATTAGGAACCTGCGACTCTCACAAACATTTAAATGGAAAATCAATGACTCGTGTAGTAAGAGCTAACGGAGTAAATTTTTGTGGCATTCTGAATTTCATGAGGGATTGGAACACTAACACTCTAGTCTCAGATGTTATCTCTGGTGCATTGACAGCTAAGTGTTTATCAGACTTGCTAGTAATGACACCGGCTCACAGAAACTCACTCTGAGTTCCCAGCTGCACCACAGACTGTAGAATGTGTTTTATAACACCGTGACATTCAAAACCTTAAAAAAAAAAAAATTCCCTTGACAGAACTGTTTGCTGGAAGAGGAAAAACTCTCTTGAAACATAAACAGGCAGTTTGGGGGAGTTAGCACAATTGTCCTACATGAAAAACAACTGAGAAAAGTGGGATTCAAAAGGATATTTGTGTATCCAGTTTTACAAAATTATAGAAATGTAGGGCTCAGAGGGACCTCGAGATGTCCTCCAGTGCAGCCCCTGTGCTAAGTCAGCTCCAGGAACGTTTCAGCTCAGTCTGAGAAAACACAATGTGGCAAGATGGCGTTTAACGTTTTTGAGCCTGCTCTAAATTAAGTATTAAATTCTCGTACCTCAGGTTACATAAGCTGATATTTAACTATTTTTAAGACATTCTTTTACATTTTGGAGTTTGAGAGTCACTGTTAACACCTCTGCTCTGGGAAATAGAGCCATGGGATCTTTGATTATGTGTGATCCAGAACTGGGGTTAGCTCTCACTTGGAAGATGACACCTGTAACAGCACAGTACGCCTAGCACCATCTGGGGTGTTGGTTAAGTACTAAATCAAATTACCATCTACTGAATCACCATCACTTCTCAAAACACTTGGTTTATCTGGCAGTTTATCTTCTAAGTACTGTTTTGACGTGACCATACTTAAACCGTGAGTTCTTATAAAGTTATAGGAAAAGGCGATATGGCTGCAGAAAGATGTATCTGAGAGCACCATGTTAGAGAAAGATCATAAATTAAAGAGACATGTTCAACAAGGCACAATTAGCGTTCATTGGGCTAGGGCTTTTTAAAAAGAGAAATAGCAGCTGTTTAATGTACAGTACCAGCTAGAACTGTCCTCAGGCACTGTCTCAACTGCAGTGGGATTTCCTATCCCCACTCTGGTGAATGGCTGAAATCAGAAGTATTTTAAATACACACGGTCAAATTCTGGTTGCATGTAAATGGAAAGAGGGAACAGATGGGCCATTTGGCATTGTGGTGCTTGCACACAATGGATTAAAACTACTGGGGAGGGCTAGCCTGCCAAATATGTCTGAAGAAGACAACTGCTGTTTGATGGGGGCAGCCCCAAAGATCTCAGAGCAGCAGGAATGTATAAATGATGATAATAATTTGACAGCAGACACAGTAGGGGTCGGATCAAGGAGGAACTTGGGGCAATTGAGAACTTCTGAGCCTGAGGTATGCACCCCAAGAGTAATGCTCTGAAACAGCCAATGGGGAGGACATATGCAGATCCTCAATGATAGCTGCTGAAGCTGCTCCAGTCTCAGTCCCTCAGTTCCTCCAGTAGGTCACTGAGGACCAGAGCACATCCTCCCCAGTAGTTATTGTTTATATAAAGCACGTGAAATTAATACATTAGGACAATTTAAAGTAATGGGAGAGTGCTGAGGGTTTATATTTAGTGGCCAGGCAGCTTTGCAACAAATAAACTGGACTTCACCTTTTCTTAGCTTTATAATCAGCAGAATGTTACAACGCAACTTTCAGTAAAAATAAGCTTCCTAAAGAAACAATAAGAAAAGGTACCTACACTAAAGACTGATGAGCTGTTTCCAATAATAGCAGCATTACCAGTTGGTGAGCAAATGTCAGCTGAAGACAGTTATCAACTGGCTACTCTCCACCACAACATGTAGGATAGCGGAGCATGGTGTTGGGGGGAGGCAACATGAACCAACTCCACTGCATTTTCCCTTCTCATCCAGAAACAACTGTAGGTGTGGAAGATTTCATGGCTCAGGGAGCTAAATCAGGGAAGGGGAGGCAGAGAGAGGACTAATGCTGCAACTCTCTCACCTCATGCTGAGAGGAGCTTAAAGAACTGTAAGGAGACATAAGAGTCTTGTGGCACTTTTAAAGACTAACAGATTTATTAATCGCATGAGCTTTCGTGGGAGAAAATCCCACTTCGTCAGACGCTTTGAAGATAGGAAAGTTACAGAGTGGGAGGAAATTAAATGCAGGGGAGTGTATGACATAGCATCAGGTCAGGCTGTAACAGCAAATCAAAGTAGGTAAGGAGACATCTGAGCCCTGAGCAGAGGCCAGTATCCTCAACAGATCGTGAGCATCTGATAACTGCAGAAAGGAATTCCCTTCCCCAAGCCCTGCCCAGGCCCATGACCAGGAATAGGCAGGGTATCTTAATCCCTATGTCAGCAATCCGACATAGGCACACTGGCCTCTGGTTTAAAAGTGTGCTCCACAAACCAGGGTTGTCATTGTCTAAGCTCATTCATTCAAATGATGATTTTGGGGCTTGAATAGGTAGAAATGCATTTAAAATGCCCTACCTTCCCCACCCAATCAAAAAACAACCCTGGGCCCAGTACCCAGGTGACCAAATATATGTACTGCTCAGAGCACAGCTCAGAACTGACGGCGTTAATAAATGTCAGATGGATAAGAAATGCAGGAACATTGGAAAACACAGGAGCAAGTAAAGAAAACAAAGGCAAGCACAAACAAAACAAAGGGAGCATTTGAAACCAAAATGCTTAGAAATACTAGACTGAATTCCAAATTGCTTTCCAGAACTTCCATTTACCACTAATTTTATAAATGCATGTCATTTATCTTGATCAGAAGCTTCAAGAGTATGGCATCTTACTTCTAAGGGATCCTACATGTACAATTCCTTTAACTTCAATAGATGTTTAGCTATATCTATCTATCTATAGCTTCTTTGACCTTAACTAGTATGCTATTGCACTTTTTCTAGGAATCAACATGGGGGTTTTGTTTCCTCATGCTCAGGTTGAAAGTAAACTAAAAGAGAAACTCTTCCCACCACCATTTCAGAACAATGTAGGGAAGTTATTTTCCTAAATCTGAATGTTGCTGTGACATAGCAGAATTAAGAAGTATTTGCTTCTGCTGCAGGAAATTTGCAATGATACTTTTGTTTTCTTAAATAATTAATACTTTTTGGATATAGTAAATACTTTCATTATACCAAAATGTAAAATTACAGTAGATTTGTGAAATCCATGTCACTGATTGTCAAACAGAGGGATCCTTAAATCTTTTTACATGTTTTATTTTATATATATAAAATCACAAACGTCTGTTTGCATTAACTGAAAGAGACAGAAAAGACACCTGATCTATTCACAACATACACAAAATCCCAAATAAAGTGGACACTCTCCTCAAAGCACACAGCACCCTTGCACTCATATCCACGAATTTTTTGAAAATTTAATAGAAGCTTAAGTTCCAGTTAGGAATGTCTATTTGTATTCATGCACCTTGCCAAATTTGAAAATCCCAGACTTAATGACGCCTCCAAGAGACTTACATATTTGTAGCCATTATTAGATATTACAGAGAAAATAATACTACATGAATATTTATAGACTTCAGAATAAATCATAATTATACTTTCGTATGGAAATTTGGAAACTTCTGAGTCACAACGGATTTCTAGCTATGTGAACTGAGAGTCTTTGCTGAAACATGTAAGAACATTATGCCACTTACTCAGTCATCTTTTTTTCCAGACAGAGTTCCTTTATGATAAATAGTTTTGCTCAGCTATTTTGTTTCACTCGAATTTGTACCTAGTTGGCTAGAGGTTGGCACCACCACCAAAGCTTCCCCAAATCAGTTTCAGGACAGCTATACATTTGGCATAAAGCTTTAAAGATGGGTTTGAGTAGCATGTTTGTAATCATGAACAAAGTGACTTCAAGGAAAGCTCTTTTAATATAATGCTACTTTATGTATTGCTTAAGATTTAACAAGAATAACAACAACAGTGGCATTGCTCTAGACCCCTCAGAAGTTTTGATTTGTTAGGAGTTGAACAACGTATCAGCAAGAAGTACAATTAAAAATAATCATGAACTTTATGGAAGGATACTTCAAGGCAAAAGGCATGTAAGTTTTCATTGAGTATCTTCCTTATACGGGTGAGGTTTGTTTTCACTGATGTTACTAAAAACTAAACAAACCTCATTTCAGAAGAAGCCCAGGGAGGGAAACTGCTGCTTTCATCACTGCCTCCAGGAATTCAAGGGTCACCATGCAAATGTTGGTTGAACAGCATATATTCTAAGGATCTGCCAGATTGAATCTTTCAGCAGTAGGGCCAGGGGTGGTCCCAGGGGAGTTATTGGAAGTTCTGCAGCTGTTCACTTAGATAGAGACTAACTAGTATGTAAATAAAAGCAGAACTGTGTTTAAGCAATAAGGGAATCAAGTGATATTCCATGAACTCTTAAAGCTGGGTTACTGTGGGCTCTTTTGTGGGGCTTGCCACTGCATACTCTCTCTCTCTCTCTCTCTCTCTCTCTCTCTCTCTCTCTCTCTCTCTCATATATATACAACTTCCTGTATTGTCTGGTGATGGGGAACATTCAAGTAGCCTAATTACAATTTAATCCTTTTTATTAGGTGACAAGGAATTTTAAAACAGTTGACTGCATTTGTTTGTGAAAGGTCAGATGGCCAGTAGAACTGTGCTCATGACATTACACTCTGTACACTGGCCATCCAACCTTTTGCAAACAAACACAGTCAACTGTTTTAAAATTCCTCGTAGAAGTAGTCCTACCAATGTGAAGTACTTGTTTTTTCCCTTTTAGTGCATTCCCTTAAGGTCGTCTCATCTGGAAAACTTGTTTTTTATATAATATCTTTTCTCTTAAAATAAGGACAGTTAGGTCTTGATCTTGCAAAAAGAATTGTACCCCAATGAGGTCCTCCTGCTCTGTTCTCCTTGCAAGACTGTGGCCTATTTGGCCTAAACACAGCTGTCTGCTTAACTTTTTAAAATTTTTTTTTCCCTCACTTAAGTAAAGGTGCCAAGTTCTTTGTGCACACTGACTTGGCCCAGACATGATTATAAAGATGCCTTCTGCCGAGTAGACTGACCTGTAATTTCTGGGTGTGCTTGCACCATCTCCTTAAATCCACAGCTTTTGTCCTCATGAGGAATTACTTCTGATTTCTCATTGGCAGAGTCACTAGAAAAGTTATCTTTGTCACATCCATTCAGATGGCAGCCATATATTCCTTGCGGCTCTAGGGAAACCTTTTCAATTCTATCATTCTTCTCTTTAGTACCTTTATTGCCTTGATGCTGTTTAGATTTGCTTCTTTTTCTTTTATTGTTCTAAATTGAGAAATATTGCAAGGACAGAAACATTACTCAGCATAGGTCAGACTAACGTAAAATATGAGCAATGAATTGTTCACTCTCTTCACTTCTGACAAATGCCTCAAAAGCTGTAATCACTGTAATATTTACAGACATGATGTACTGTCATAAGCTTTATCTGTTCAACTGAATATATACATTGTTTGAAACAATAATAAAATACAGCATGAGTAGAAGTTAGAATCCTACACATTTATTTTTTCACTGCCTGGAATATTTGCGCTTTTAAACCATGAGAGAATCATAGTAAGAGAAGCTTTTTTTCAAGCACCTGCTTTGCACTTTGCTGCTTCCACAAAAGTTTGCTATCAGACTGGTTAAGCAGTTCATAACTGTCAAAAGCAAAAGTACTAACCTCATAACGTGACTATTTCCTTGGAGATCGTGCTTAGTGAGTATGTGCACAATGGCATTTTGTTGTTTGCTTTAAATAAACAAAAACAGTGGGACTCACTCCAGCAGGTGCTCACTATAGAGTCCATGGCCACTGGGCAGACACCAGCAACCTCTTGTTGTGGCCCTCCTCAAAGCCAACACAGGGGTTGCTCTGCAGGTAGTTCAGGATGGAAGCTTCAGAGAACCTATCTGGTGGTGAGGGTCACTCATCTGGGGGATGATCTACATGTTTTTGTATATATGCTTCTAACTTGATAATTATCCTTGTACATTGCACTCAACATAGATTATTCATACCCCTGGCAGCTGTAGCCTACCTGGGGTGGTTATAGGAGATTCTGCAAGGGGCTGCTCCTGGCCAGAATACAAAGATATATTAAAGTTCCTTGTGCAGTGTATGTGTACCATTTTGGGGAGCCATTCTGTGTATTTCATAGAATCATAGAATAATAGGGTTGGAAGGGACCTCACGAGGTCATCTAGTCCAACCCCCTGCTAAAAAGCAGGACCACTCCCACTAAATTATCCCAGCCAGGGTTTTGTCTAACCGAGCCTTAAAAATCTCCAAAGATGAATATTCTACCACCTCCCTAGGTAGCTCATTCCAATGCTTCACCCCCTCCTAAAGTTTTTCCTAATATCCAACCTTGACCTCCCCAGCTGTAATTTGAAACCATTGCTCCTTGTTCTGTCCTCTGTTACCCTCGAGAACAGCCTAGCTCCCTCCTCTTTGGAGCAACCCTTCAAGTAGTTGAAGGTTGCTATCAAATCTCCCCTCAGTCTTCTCTTCTGTAGACTAAATAAGCCTAGTTCCTTCAGTCTCTCCTCATACGTCATGTGCCCCAGCCCCCTAATCATTTTTGTTGCCCTCCGCTGGACTCTTTCTAATTTGTCCACATCCTTTCTGTAGTGGGGAGCCCAAAACTGGACACAGTACTCCAGATGCGGCCTGACCAGTGTCGAATAGAGGGGAATTATCACATCCCTCGATCTGCTGGCAATACTCCTACTGATGCAGCCTAATATGGCATTGGCCTTTTTGGCAACAAGGGCACACTGTTGGCTCATATTCATCTTCCCGTCCACCATAACTCCCAGGTCCTTTTCTACAGCGCTGCTACTTAGCTGATCGGTCCCCAGTCTGTAGCAGTGCATGGGATTTTTCCGGCTTAAGTGCAGGACTTTGCACTTGTCTTTGTTGAACCTCATGAGGTTTCTTTCAGCTCAGTGTTCCAATTTGTCCAAGTCTCCCTGGATCCTGTCCCTGCCCTCCAGAGTATCTACCATTCCCCCCAACTTGGTGTCATCCGGAAACTTACTAAGCACGCAGTCTATTCCATCATCAAGATCATTAATGAAGATGTTGAATAGAACCGGCCCCAGGACCGACCCCTGGGGCACTCCACTCGTTACCGGTTGCCAACCAGACATCGAGCCATTGATTCCTACCCGCTGAGCCCGTTGATCTAACCAGTTTTCGATCCACCTTACGGTCTACTCGTCCAACCCATACTTCCTTAACTTGCCAACGAGAATGCTGTGGGAAACCGTATCAAAAGCCTTGCTAAAGTCAAGGTATATCACGTCAACAGCTCTTCCCGCATCCACAAATCTAGTCATCTCATCATAGAAGGAAATCAGGTTGGTCAGGCACGATTTGCCCTTGGTGAATCCATGTTGACTGTTCCTGATCACTCTATTTTCCTCCAAGTGTTTCAGGATGGATTCCTTGAGGACCTGCTCCATGATTTTCCCAGGGATTGAGGTGAGGCTGACCGGTCTGTAGTTCCCCGGATCCTCCTTTTTCCCTTTCTTAAAGATAGGTACTATATTTGCCTTTTTCCAATCCTCCGGGACCACCCCCGTTCGCCACGAGTTCTCAAAGATAATGGCCAGCGGCTCTGCAATCACTTCCCCCAACTCCCTCAGCACCCTCGGATGCAGTTCATCCGGCCCCATGGACTTGTGCACATCCAATTTCATTAAGTGCTCCCTAACCTAGAGTTTGGTTCCCATGTGTGTACCCTGCTGATCTGGAAATCCTGCCTGAATAGCAAGTTAGAGAGATAACAATAGAGGTGAATTAGAAGATAAAGCACACGTTTACTTTGAAGTCTTTTGAATACAGGTTTAGATCAAGTCATGTGTCATATTAGCAAATTAGCCAAGATTTGGCAACTATTACTGTTATATTCTACAGAATGCTGGTAAATGGTTCTTAATGTTTTAACTCTTACCTTCTTTTTCCCTGTCATATTCCATTCTTTTAGTACATGAACAGCACTACCTATAGTAGGAAAACAAAAACACTTCACCAAATATTCAGCTGCAATAAAGAACAACTCTGCTCAGAAATGATTCCCAGTCTCCTAGGTGATGTGTCTTATGTTTCCATTTGTTTTTACAAGTGTTTTATATGCTGGAGAAACAATGTATCTGCTGTATTTCCACTTTTTTTGTCCCTCTGTGTTGTATTTATTTGATTTACAGTTCATGCATAGTTTTATTTTCATCTGTCAGTCTTCCTATCATATAACTAATATTTTTCATTATTCTGCTTTGGAGACTAGGAAATTTTTTTTTTTTTAAATTCTCCAAATAAGATATACCACTTATGATAGGAAAAACAGTGATACAAACTTGTGTATGGGGAGTATCTATATATAATGTTCTGGTTTGAAATTGTTAATGCTTCACATTAGACTATAGCATACAGGCTGCTTAGCATAGTGCTTTTTGTGGCCGTGAATCAGCAAAGTATATAAACAGGTTTTTAATCACCTGGTTAAGTCCCTCTGAAACCATATGCTTAAGTGCTTTCCTGAATAGGGATGGGATAACTCATGTGTTTTAATGAATTGGGGACAAAAGTACTAAGGTACATTACTAAAAGTACTTATCTCTCTAAGACAGTTTTGCTTATATACTAGTGGAGGATTATTTAAAAAGAAAAAATATTTTAAAATATCTCCTCTAAAATATCTGTCATATTCAGAAGACTTGATGGTGAAGTAAAAAGGCTTTATTGGCACTCTTTCAGATGCTCTGCCTAATTCTCTCATCAAAAACATGGTCATCCCAAACATATACCAATGAACCATACAATTATGTACTGTCTATGGATACTCTCACACCCCTTTAAAAAAAAATCTATAGATTGAAAAGGCCTTTTAGTTCACCTAAGACAATGATTCTTGACCAGGAGTATGTGTACCGCTGGGGTTACAGAGAGGTTTTCCAGGACATACATCAACTCATCTAGGTATTTGCCTAGTTTTACAACTGGCTACATAAAAAGCACTAGCGAGTCCGTACAAATTAAAATTTCATGCAGACAATGACATGTTTATAATGTTCTATAGGCTATACACTGAAATGTATCCATAATATTTATATTCCAATTGATTTATTTTATAATTGTATGGGAATAATGAGAAAGTAAGCAATTTTTCAGTAATAGCGCGCTGTGACATTTTTGTATTTTTATGTCTGATTTTGTAAGCAAGTCGTTTTTAAGTGAGGTGAAACTTGGAGGTATACAAGATAAATCAGACTCCTGAAAAGGGATAGTAGTCTGGAAGGACTGAAAGCCATTCTACCATATAACCTGTAGATCAGTGGTCTTCAACCTTTTTCGGATCAGCGCCCAGTTTTTCAATATTTTCACATTTGCAGTAAGTTTACCGCCCACCTACATAAATTGTTACTTTATAAATTGCCGCTGTCATTAAATTAATTGTTACATTGTCGTACTGTTAATCGTTAATTATAATTTTCAATGTATTTAAATTTTAAACTCAGATATTTTAAATAGGATATCAAACAAATTTCATTCAAACAAAATGTATTCATTATTCATACAAAATTTTTATAAATTACAGCTGGATGAGCATGGCCTTTATCGCCTTCCTTCATTTTTATACCGCCCACCAAAAATCACACAACCCTTACTAGTGGGCAGTATCACCCAGGTTGAAGACTACTGGTGCAGATGGAGGAATATGCCTTATGCATACCTGCTACTATTGAGCACAGTGTAATTTTAAATGACTCAAGCAATGTCACACATATTAAACTAATCCATCATGTTTATGCTAGATTGTATGACACGGTGAAAATAAGAGCCATTAGGCATTAACACAACCTTTATTTGCTTAATTTCTTTGGATTTCTAGAATGACAAGGAGGCACTCTAGTTTCATTCTGACAATTATTTAAAATGAAAGAGGTCCGCATAAATAAAGTAAATAGCAGTTATATTGAATAACCATGCAGCACAAAAATAAAATCAATTTCTCCATTTTTGCTATGCCATACATTAACTAGGAAAATGTGTTGTAGCTAGGAAAAGTAAAAATTGTTATAATTAGATATAGTTCATTCATCCAGATCCATGTGGGACCAGATATAGATTCTGATTTCCTGTTCCCCCTAAATGCATCAAAATCTTACTGTTTTCATTGGCAGTGATAAATAGAGAGCAGGGTGCCTGTATGAAGATGAACCATATGAATATAATGGAAGAATTTTAATGCACGTATGTATATTTTTTGTCTTTGTATTTGCTTTCTGTATCTCAGTGTATAATTTCTGTCCCAGGTGACTGATACCTCTTCCTATACATTTCAGAAAGTTATTTCTAAAACAGGTATCTGTATCTATACTTAGATACCTACATCTATAAATATGTCCTTTTCAAACGACTCATATATAAAGTGAGTGAGATACTTGTAACGTATCTATGGGTTACACTGAATTCAGGCTACACAGACCACTCAGCAACTACTATTTGTTTTTCAATATGCCTAAACCTTTTGAGGTCAGTAAAAATATGGTAATACTTAAAGCAATTCTAACATCCTGAGATGTAACAGGATTTCCTATTGGTGTGCCAAGCATAGTAAAAATAGTTTCTTGCAAATCAAAGGACTTTAAATGTAAACTCAAAATTACAAGTATAACATTTTTATCATGAGTGTTATTTAAATACAAATGACTTTTCATTTGTCATTAGAGATGGGATCAAGCTGTAAAATTTGAAGCTGGCTCCAGATTTGTAATGCCCCAAATTTCACTGATGACTTGGTTCAGCACATTATAAAGGTAAATGCTATTTGCAAAATTAATATCTATGTTTAAATTTCAATGCACACATACAAAGTTCAGGGCATTTGGATGTGGGTATTTGCTTCAGAATCATCTTTGCTTTTTTATCATTGGTAATCTTCTTCTGACATATTCACTTCTATGTTTTCATTCACTTTATATTTAGAGACATTGTAGCTATTAAAACCACACATTTTATCTTCTTACTTTGTCAATGTTTAGAAGCAATCTTCAAAAGGCTGAATGGCATATGAAAAACAGAATGATTTTTACATATTGCAATAACACCAAAGGACTAAAGAATCCCTCCAGGGACGGATCACTTGATGATTACCTGTTCGAGTCTGAAGCACCTGGCATTGACCACTGTCTAAAGACAGGCTACTGGGCTAGCTGGATCATTGATTTGACCCTACTGGGGCCCAATTGTACAAATACACAGTAAAAGGCAGTTCCTGTCCGAAGGATATTTCAATCTATCTATCCATACATCTTATTTATTTATAAGCCTCCTCCCCCAATTACCATAGTATCTGAGCAGCTCACAATCTTTAATGTATTTATCCTCACACCATCATTGTGAGGTAGGGAAGTGTTACCATCCCCATTTTACAGATGGGGAACTGAGGCCCAGACATACTAAGTGACTTGAACAAGATCATAAGAAAGTCTGTTGTGTCATATGGAATTGATCCTAGGGCTCCTGAGTCATAAATTGGTGCCCTATCCACTGGACCACTCTTCTTCTCTAATTTACGACAACATGAAACAAGTGTATGTAACAAATGAGAGAGGCAAGGAGGGGTAATATATATGGGCTATATGTGCATAATTAACCATTCAAAAACTTCTTTAAAAATATAAATAAGTAAATAATTATCAGCGATCCCCTTTGGCCTTCATCCTAGCTACTGTTGAGTAGCAATTTCCTGTAAGCATCAGGACTGAAATGGGTTTTGAGGAAAGATATGAAGGAGAAGAGAGTCCCACACATAAATAATGATGTGACAGAAAGTGTGATGTGTATAATTAGCAGTTTGCGCTGGCATCACTGGTGTAGTGAAGATGACGAAGAATTTACACAGAAAATGTACGGACAAGCAGCCATATTCTCCACATTTCAACAGAACTACAAACCCACATTTCAGGCAACTAAAAAGGGAGTGAGCACTTCAGTATTTAAAGTTAATTCCTCATGCTTTAGTGAGAGATGTACCATATACTCACCATCCATAAAAGCTTGAACTGCCTTGTCTACATTGTTATCAAATTGTTGTAACACGAGAACTATTTCATTATTGCTTTTGTTGGAAACAATTGATCGAACTGCATTTATCTGGGGGGGAAAAAGATGAAAATATGCAGTTTTAGCATATTCCTTTTTAGATTAAATAAATTCATGGAGAAGAAAAAATGCACACGTGTATCTGAGCTGCTTGCTGCTTTGTAATAAGTTATCTGTACAAAGTAATACTATACATCTTCTGACCTGCTGCATGCAGTGAACATAGGCAATTGTTTATAGTGATTAGAACTGATAGTCGGGATTCCTGGGGCAAAATCCGGTTGTCAGTTACATCTGGTGTAAAGCAGGACCCTCCATTGACAGAATTTAGCCCATAGTTCTTATTCCTGGATATACCACTCAGAGGCCTTGACTTCTCTACAAATGCTTTGCCGGTACAGCTATAGCAATAAGTAGAATTCCCTTGCATAGACACAGCACATGCCAAAAGAAGGAATTCTGCTACTGTAGAAACATCACCTTTCTGAATGATGTTAGATGCTTATAGAAGCTATCTTCTGTTGGTATGCTTGCATTCACACAAGGGGGTTTGCCAGCATAGCTTTGTCAGCTGCTGGTGGTATTTTTCCATACTCCTGACTAACATAGCTATATCAACAAAACTTTGTAGTGAAGCACTGGCCTGACACGGTGTGACTATGAACCAGCCACATAGTTTCTCTGTCCTCTAGTTATTAACAAGGCACTGTTAATTTATGTTTCTAATGTGCATTGGGATACTCAGATGGTTGCAGAAGTATTCTAATTAATAAAAAAAAGTCATATGCTAAAACAAAGAGAATGTATAAAGCTAGTCCTCCAATCTGTCACTCATAATAAATGCAGCCTTGCGAGCAAAGATTTGAAAACTTTAAGTATTAAATACCTTACAGCTGGAATTGGATATAATGACATAGTGGGCCAAATATATCCCTCCTGCACGCTACTAAAGTCAATGGACATACACTAGGGATATTTGGCTCTGTGAGCCAGACTCTCGACCTGTGTAAACTGATATTGCTCCATTGACTTTAGGAGCAATTTACACTATGTATCTGTTCCATTGGAAACCATCTTGATGTTTTAATGTCTTATTCCCACACAACATAGTGAAAGTAAATAAAAACTGCTCAAGCTTTACTGGGAATTTAGATATAAAAACTCAGTTAGCAAAATAAACTAACACAGGCCACTGGCCGTGGCAGCACTTCGAGAAAGAGAGGAATCAGTGCCAATAACCAACAATTGGATTGTTCCTAATCAGCTTTCTGTGCTATTTTATTGAGAAATCCTACATGCATCGATTATTGCCTTATTGCACTGTAAGCATTAACTGGCACTCATTACTAGCCTGCTCTCAAAGGGAATGATCCTTAGATTTGTTTACACTTTATTTTTGGACTAGTAACTGAAAGCATATGCTGTTGTCTGGGTGTAATTGGTAAAGTCACGTGGTTTTTTAAAAAAGAAGCCAGAAATGGAGGGCTCTTTCATTTCCATGCACTGAGTTGTTGTGAACAATGCGGCGGTTTGTACGTGTTCCCCAAGATCTCTTCACAGAGCTGCTTACTAGTTGGAGGCATGACCACCTCTGTTACCCTAAGCAGCTGATACTCCCTCCTTCTCTGATCAACTGTCATATTCCAACTGCCACAGAACCTTCAGACTTCAGCATTCCATTAAGTTCTCTCTTGGCTCAGTAACAATTCAAGTTGATGATATTCTGCCCAAAAAGTGCTCTCAGCCATGCTTGTAGCTGTTTCTGTTGCTTCACACTGACCTAAAAGATATTCTAGGCTTATGAGTGACATACAGACAAAGTGACAACCCCATCTCTAAGGCCTCAGAACTTTACCACACTCCTCCAGCACCCCACACACACACTCTCCCCTTGGTGCAGAAAGCACTTAACTCTCCACATTCCTGTTTGCTCCAAGGTAATCTTGTAGAGTCTCTTTCCAGGGCCTTCCAGTCTCAACCCACAGAAATCACATTTTAAGGGCAGAGAACATCCCCATAATTTGATCTCAGTCCACAGATCTTCACACCACAACTCATGCACCTTATCTTCTTCCCCTTTGTCTCGGGTTCAGTATTACTGTTGGTCCTTGTCCCCCTTCTTCCCTAAAGCTTCTAGTTTGCCAGATCCCAGGAACTGACCCCTGAGGTCTGGGGTGGTTTTATTCTCCTTGTCTTGTCTCGGTCCATCCAGGGTAGTTCAATTCTAACAACTCAGTAAAAAAAAAAAATGATCCACCTGTTTATTAGTCTCTTCTTTTGTACTAATGAGTACTATGTAAAGAAGTCATGTTGTATGTTCCACTTTGCCTTACCTTACTGAATTATGAAGGTAGTTGGATATGGGGGACTTGAAAGTGATTCCTACAGTTAGGTTGCCTAATACCTTCCATTAAAAAGATTATTGTGACATTGTTTGGGAAGCTCTCACACTTTCACTCTTTGCAGCAGCTGCATATGGTGTTAAAAACTGCCATTTTCCTTCTCTCATTTGTGTTCCTCAGCCTGCCAAAATAATGACTCATCATGAACGTTTTAAAGAACACAGCCCATACCACTGCTACTGCAGCACATGTTACACTGGGAACAGCTAGGACAGGGGGAGGCAACCCCCGGCACGCATGCCAACAGTGGCACACGAGCCCATTCAGAGCGGCACTTGGCATCCTCTATGGCGCCACAGAAATTGCCACTCCTGCCACCACAAGACACTCCAAGTGGCTTCTTGCAGGGGCGGCTGCAGTGCCGAGGTCCCTGCCATGTCCATGCCCCAGGCATACCATGTAAAGAAGCCGCCCAGAGTGGCTCCTCTCTGTGGTGTACTGCTGCCAAAAGGAGTGACTCCAGGCAACTTCTTTCCATGGCATGCCTGGGGATAAAGGTCCCCAGGCACGCTGCCGAAAGGAGCCACTCCAGGTGGCTTCTTTCCACGAGTGGGCCATCGGCACCAGCTCAGGGTTGAGGAGGAGGGGCCGGCACAGGGGTGAGCTAGGAGCCTGAGCTAGGAGCTGACAGAGCAGGAAGACAGCTGGGCTGGGCTGAGCCAGGCCAGATTCCCCAATTCAGGACCATACACCTGGACTTCGTATGTGTCCCTATCCCATCCCCCTTCTCAAGGGCACCACAGTGGGCAACAGCCCGCTGCCAACCTCCCAGGAGAGGAGAGAGCCTAGCTGGTGCTCCCCCACCCACCCTGGATCTGGCATATGGTAGCAGCAATCTAGCTGCCACATGGGGATAATAGTCTTTTCCTGCTGCCAGCGTATGTAGTTACTGTGATACCTCCAGGAGTAAAGTCTGTGTTGGAGGTTCATGATACAAACCACACTGACAATGATACATGATGTGTTTTTACAGTTATACATACTAAAATTTGAGTTTATCTTTTACTTCTTTAAAAAAACCTAGGAAATTACTTACAAGACCACTACATTATAAGAACATAATTCATGCTGCAAAGTAAAGCACTCAAAAATTAGGAAAAGCCAAATTTATAGTTGCCTCATGCTATCTTAATTTGACCCCCATGTGCATATGATTTATGCTACAGTCTGTAATTATATGATCACTTTTTTTCCCACAGAACCCCTGTCTTATACACTGCACAGCATGGAACCACAAGGGTTGCTCAGGCAGCCAGAAATCTGGCATTTTCTAATGTTTGAATGCTTGGCTATGCACTCTACATTATATTTTTAACAGATTAAATACATAGTAATAGTGATCTTTGGATACACTTTTCACAAGGAGTGGCACAAAGTGATTTTAAGAATCCCATTCTCATCTGGGCACTTTTGGATTCAGTTGCTGCAGCACTAATACCTTTACGTTAATGAAAACAGTGCTGTGTGATACTCTTTGGGAGAAAGAGATGGTCTTTGTAGTTCAATACTCTTGCATCACTGAAATTCCATAATTTAGTTGCCGTTTTTAGGATCTGCTATCTGTCAGCAAGCATATGTGACTCAACTGTCATCATGTTCTCCTTGGATTATAGCAGACTGATTCAACTCAAGGTCAAAACATTACCCCTTTCATGCCTTGTGCTGACATCTCACCAGATGAAACACATATCTGGGAAGGGACATACTAGTTGAAACAATTTAATATTTTATATGATTTCAAATCAATAAACACAGTAATTTATTTTACTAAATTGTCACTGAAATACAGAATAAAAATTGACACAAGAAGTTGGAAATAGTTTCTTTCGTAAGCACTGAAGTAGCATTAATACCTGAGAATCTGCAAAAACAAACCTTCACAGTTAGTCTAAATTAATACTGGTATTTCTTGTCTTTATCTGGGAGAACTCAGATTATTTTCCTATTCAATGAAATCCAATCATAAAATGAGAAAAAGGTTAAAGACAGGCTAATAGAAAGATAACTATTCGTAATGACTCCATGAATCACAGAAATATAAAACTGGAAGGTATCTTGATAGATCATATAGTCCAGTTCCATGTATTCAGACAGAACCATGTAAATAAACCTAAACCATCTCTGACAGGTGTCCGTCTAACCTGTTTGTAAAAACTCCAGTGATGGGGATTCCAAACCCTTCCCCAGAAGTCTTTCCAGTCCTAATCCATCTTTATAATTAGAAAGTTTTTCCTGCCACCTTTCCTTTGCTGTAGATTAAGCCTATTACCTCTTGTCCTAACTTTAATGGACATGGAAAACAATTGATCACTATCCTTTCTATAACAGCCTTTAACAGAAACAAAACCACTATGCTATAAGAACATTATTCATGTTGCAAAGTAAAGCACTCACAAAGCGAAATTTAGGAAATATCAAATTTACAGTTGCCCCTACCATCTTAATTTGGCACCTTTGTGCTTATGCACTGTCCTACATTCTTTTAATTACACAACACTATGTCTTTATCAGGTCTAGCTGAAGGACTTTAAATATTTTTAATAATTCCATGTCATCATCTCGTTGCAGAACAAGCATTCTAAAGGGCACTCAGGCAATTAGCTATCAGACGATCTGAACCACTGACAATTTTTTGTTAACATGTTCCATTTTGGCAGATGAGATCAGATGGGATGGGATGCTATCACTGACGGTAGCTCCTTCCGTACATTTGGGGACTAGACATGGAGCAGGTTTCTCCACTGAGCTGAAGAAACCTGAGATTATGCAGCAGGGACTAACTACTCTGTGTTTCAGTTCAAACCACTACCTAAGAGCAATCAAAAATTTAAAATATGAACCCCCAGTTCTGACAGTGACAGCATACAGACAGATCCCTGCTTCCATCAACAGACTCACTTAAGATCCTGATTCAGCAAAGCATTTAACCATATGATTAACTGTAAGAAAGTGTTTAAATCCTATTGGCTTAAATCCTTTGTTGGATAGATTTAAGCACATGCTCAGAGTTATCCTGTTTATACGGTTTGAGGACTTGGGGCTTTAAGCACGTACTTAACTTTACACATGTGCTTAATTCACACTGAAATCAATGAGACTGAAGCACACGCTTAAAGGTTTTGCAGAAATGGGGACCAAGTTAATGGCCCTTTATGAAGATCCAGGGGTTTGTCCACATCCTGTCACTTGCAGAATTGAATCCTAAATTATGGATTAATAGGGATGTGCCAACAAAAATAGTTGTGGCAACAAAATTTAAAAAAAAAAAAAGTGGAGGGGGCAGAGGAGTTGCAAGTCCCTTCAAAGTAGCCAATTTTTTTTTACACCAGTTTTATAAAGAACAAGTCTTGCCAGAAAAATGTAATTGTTTTTCATGGGATTTTTTTTTAATATTTTTTTAATTTTAAATTTAATTTAATTCAATTTAATTTTAATTTTTTTAATTTTAATTTTTTAATTTTAGTTTTTAAACATTTTTTTTTAAATTCAAGACAGGTCTTTGGATCAACTGAAAGAATGTTAAACTGATTTTTTAAAAATAGATATAGAACAAAAGTTAAACTTGATGAGTGAGACATGCCCATAGAGGACTGGATGACACTGGAAGCTTGGTCATATGTGGCTTTTGTCCACCTTAGACCTCATGGAAACAAGATGCATGTCTCAATAATCCAAGATTGAAAATAAATAAATATAGTTTAAAGAAACTAACAGTGAAAGCAGTCTAGTAGCAGTAAATGTCCACATCTCCACCAGAAACCAATGCTGACATTTTCATTTATTCCTTTGGGTCCTTCGGGTTCCTGTCAAGTTTTGACTGGTCTCCACGCAATATTAAGAATACTGCTGTTCATAAACATTAGGCAGTAATTACTGCCTGTTTTCTTCTCTCTCTTTTTTCCTCCTCACTCGTGGCATCTTCTCCAAAGAGGAAGTTTTTGATGAATAAGTAACATCCCTGAGGCTCCCTGAATTAGTTTATACACTCTTAATAAAATGACAAACTAAACTACTTAGCTGAAAGCTCACACGCTTCACTGCTATTCTGAAACCCCTGTACATAGCTTTCACTCCCAAGGGGAAAAAATTTACTACTATGTGGTCAATTAATTTAAATTGTTTATTTATTATCTTACATATGCCTGATCTTGATAACAAACAAGTCAGTTAACAACGAATTTTGTTTCAACCCTGCTGAAATCAACACTGGATTTTTTTTCACTTTAGATAAAAAATTAAACTCATTTGATTCTCCTAGTAATGAGCTGAACTGATTCTAAAATTACAGGTATCTATGAGTATAGAGGCATACACCTTCCATTTTATTTTACTGCATGTCAGTGTGTTTCAGACTAGCATCCCAATTTTTGCAATGGGATCTCCTCCTGTGGACCCCTGCAGAGTTCTACTGGTTTTCAGAGTCCAGGCTTTTTAGCTATAGTGGATCCCCATGCTGGATAAGATGACCATATTTTGAAAGCACACATTTATGGCAACCATTTCTTAAGGTCATGGATTACTCCCACAAAACTCAACTTAAAAAGAAACATGTAGGTGCTGCTGCAGTTAGCACCTGACATTAAAATGCATACATTCCTTAGGGTGGAGGACTTTTTCCAATAGCGTAAGTATCTACATGAATTTATCATGAGACACTGAGGAAGGGTTGTTAACATTCACTCTGAGCAAAAGGAAAGCTTTGATAGCATCCACACTCATTTGACATCTCTCTTCGCTCAAAAAACTGTTCATCACACTGAACACTCATAACACTGGATTGTTTATTTCTGGTAAAATGCTTAGCAAATTCTACACAGAGGAAGTATCCAGTGCTGAATTTACATCAGGCACAGCATACACAATTTCCACCCATCATACACTGTGAAAAATAGAGCCAAGACTGTATCCAAGCCTGCCTCTTCCTGTCCATCTGTGGGGTGAAGGTTGTAGGGTGAACAGCAGCTTTGAACCTGCTTCCTCTGCAGTGTTGCAACTTATGTACAGATGACCCATTCATGTGGGTAATGATGTGCTGTATGGCCCTTAGTTCCTCACAAAGGGGTGCAGGATCTAGTGAGGATCTAGCACTAACCAGGAGAAACAGTGAAATCAATTTATACATTCACAGCATGTCAAATGCACAAATTGACCAACAGACTAAATATTTATTTTTGCTAACTTTTCAATCACCCTAACTTTAGGTCCTGGCTGTAAATATAGCAAGAACATCACTTTAAAAAAGGAACATGATTTTCAAGGGAATGGTATGCCTTCATATGGCAGTGACTATCATAACGGGCTGTTCTCGACAATGAGTTTCCAAGTGCGCGATATCATGAAGGGGAATGACAGAAATCTAAATCACAAAATATTGTTTTCTCACAGAAAAACAAAGGTATTTTTCTTTAGCCAACATGAACATCTGATCCTTCCAACACTTGTGTGTGCACTTTACTTTATGCATGAAACCAATTTATGGTAGCATTAAGCATGTTGGAAAGGTATTCACAGGATCAGGGGATCAATATGCACATAAATATAGTTCATCGTACAGACTACGTTGTACTGATTATTTAAGATTACCTTTTCCTTGATATTTGCAGGAGAACTGATTTCTGCCATCTCTATTCTGATGAGAATAATCTCTGTGAAGGGGAGAAACAGTAAGAAAAAGAGATTAATTTATAGGATTAGGGCTGACACCTCACTAGAGAGCAAAGCTTGCAAAAATTTATGCATGAGCATAACTTTAAGTAGGTAAGCAGTCTCAGTGACACTCCGTGAGCAGATGGGGAATGTAAGGCTTCCCAAACTCTCACACACAATCTTATCAACCACTCCCACTGCACGTCTTAAACAACCAAAATCTCAAATCCTCACTCAAATTAGCTCTAAAAATGTGCTACAATATGTTCTGTAGCCCATTTGATGACCTACATTTGCTGTGTAGCACTCTAAGAATGGCTAGTATGGATATAGGCAGAAGAATACCCAATCTCTCATCTTTTGCATCAAATTCATTGTTGTCATCCACTTTCATATCTTTAAACACAAGATATGGAGCTCTATGGTCTACAAAATCCAATCTTTACAAGCAGATGCATCTTCTAGGAGGCACAGCTGAAAAGTACTCCATGACTGAGATCTCCAAAGCCAGCGAGAGAATTTAGCCATACAATTCCTATTAAAATTAATGAGTGCTTTGTGGCTAAATCTCAGTCTGCTTTGAAACTCTCAGCCTAGGAAAGGAATATGACTGTGGTTACAGATGCCAGTGGTACGCTTTCATGTACACATCCATTTAATTTAAAATAGACCAAAACTGCACACACAGAGGATGGGAAAAGGGAAGGGAGTTTGAGGCTATACATTTCATAGTCCTTCAGTGTAGACACACACTACAATGACAGGAGTTGTTGTCCACTCACTATAGGTAATCTATCTCTTTGAGAGGTGATAGCTAGGCTGACAGAAGAATTCTTCCATCCATCTAGTGCTGACTTCACCATGGATTAGGTTGGTTTAACTGCTCTGAGAGACATAGCTATGCAGATGTAATTTCTGAGTGTAAACCAGCCCTAACTTTGTAAACCTACTTCCATTAAAGTCATTTGCCTCTGAGTCAAGTAGGGAACAGAATGGGGCTTACAAATAAATATATACATAAAAAATAAACTTCTTTGCAGGGGAATTAAATATAAACATGGACTTGGCCAAGGGAAATAAAAGCTTGATCACTCACAAAATCCCTGTATATTATACATTTATAAGAAAACAAATGAGAAAGAAGCAAGTTTCCATTTTCCAGTCTTTCAAGTGGTAACATTCCCTCCTCACCCATCCTCCCTTTCTTTCCATTCCAGCCTCTTGTCATATTCGACACCTCATATTTTCCATAATTCTACTAAATCACTCTCCCCACTGTTAAATGCAAACAATAATCTATAAACTCTTGCATTGAAGCACAACACTTCACTGGCGTGTGAACTTCAGAAACTAAGTGCTTCCACTGCAATACTGACTGAAATCGTTTAATCTTGTGAGTTTTTGTGTATGCCTGTTACTTAGTAAAATGATTAAATTTATGGAAACCTGTTTTCGAAGAAAGCATGGCTTTGGGTGTTGTATGGTGAGAGCAGGAAGGGAACAGGAAGAAAAGGGACTTACTCTTGAGCTGCTGGTCTAACAAAGAATGGAATGATAGGGTGGGCCAGAAATTCTGAAAACAGTCCCAGAATTCCAGGACAAAAAGATTTTTTTCAATCCCGAGTATTATAACATGGCTTACAATGAGGATGCAAGCTAATTGGCTCCCATTTAAGGTGTGTGTTTCAACATACTATAATGCACTACATAACAAAATCCACTCTCCTCCTCCCTTACAACTTATTTTACATTAGAAACTCCCCTTTCCACAATCCCCCACCAAAAGCAGAGCTGTAGCCCAGCTACGGATCATAAAGCTGCCTCTCTCGCTACTGGTCCATTTTGAACATTCTACTGCCTATTGAAGAAGATAGCTCAGCTCAAGAATCAGTTGTTTTAAAGTGATAATGGAGGATTCAGATTCACCTGTCTGCCAGAACACCCTAAAGGCTACAGTGGACGGAGAGGTCTGAAGCGCTTGGGAATAACTAGAGCAGGAAGAAGAGACACATTTCAATAGGCACTGGACAACTCTACATTAAATATTCCACAAATCAAAACAATTAAAATGCTGGGAAATAACTGTATTGCACTTTCCCCATGTTTTCTTCTGCTTTTCGGCAAGAGCTATTTGCTGTGTCGGGTGGCCATGTTGGATGAAATATACAAAACCCCTTCTCTTTCATTTGTGGGAAATTTAAAAGACACATGACATCCTAAAACTTTCCAGCAGCCAATTAAAAGCACCATTTTGAACAGCCTATGTCCAAAATTATTTTATAGCCAATAAAAATATCCTGTTCTATTGCTTTTCAAAATTTTCCTTTTTTAAAGTCTAAGGCCAAGGTCTACACTAGAGTGTTTTGTCGAAAAAAGGCAGCTTTTTTCCGACAAAACAGTGCTGGTGTACACATGGCAATCACACATATACACCTACTCCTCTTTTGTCAGCATAGTTAGGAGGAGACAGTGTCACTGTAGACCCTGCATCAGTGGCGGGGCTCTCATTCTTGTCAATTTCACCTCTAAATTGAAAGCCTGGGCAACTGTTTCACAGTCCTGGCTGACAGCAGAACAAGAATCCCAGGCTGCTGAAAGCAAGTATATGTCAAACAAGGACGCAAACACGGATGAAAGACAAGGCTCTCAGCTCCCCATACCCCTTAGGTTGATGAAAGTGCTCCTGGTGAGGATCTGCTCCACCAAGCCATGGAGGGCAGCGTGGACCCATATTAGATCAACTTATATTTTTTAAGTGTGGACAAGGCCTAAATTATTGGCTTACCAATAACAAAGAACACACTGGTTTTGATCTATTTTATGAAATATCGTATAAATCGTCAATAAATAACAAGTCATGCTGGCTGGTGCACCAATCCTCAGAGGATTTAAGTGCGTTTGATTATTAAGATAATGAGCCATTCATTGTTCTCTACTTTGCCTACCAAGTTGGATCATTATTTATAAAAGTTTATTGTACAGAAAACTTTCCTCTTGTATATTGGTTTAAATATATACTTGTTAAAACTGACACATTCCTTTAAAATAAATCCTGTTTGAAGGAGTTGTACCAACACATACTGCAGAGGTCACACAACATGTGGATTAAAACCAGGGGTTTTTATTGTGCTATGCAATAGGTCAAATAGTCCCTTCTGGGTCTAAAAATTATGAAACCATGAAAAAATCACACGAAGAGATATAAATTCTGTGTCATCTTAATTCTTCAGAATTAAGTATAAACTAAATCTTTTCAAAATGCATCTTACTAAACTGTTGCTAGTACCACCGCATTATGACTACATGATTTAGGGTTGCCAATTTTGATTGGACGTATTCCTGGAGTTTTCATCAAATGATATAATCTTTAATTAAAGATTAATCTTTAATTTCTGGAGACTCCAGGACAATCCTGAAGGGTTGGCATCCCTACTATGACCAATAAAATTGCAACCTGTTGCCAAGCAAATTAATCATATTCATTCTTTTAGTGACTTTCTCTTTAAACACCTCCTTCTGTTTACACTGCTTTAAAGATGTGAGCTAAACAATGCTTTTAAATTTAAAGAAATTAAATTAGCTCATTCAGTTGTGTTTTAATACATACCTGATATTTGTTTTTTGTAGCAACATTCTGATTCAGTTTTAAACTAGCTGTGAAAATGTATTACCGCACCCAGCTAGTTCCCCCTTAGGTTGTCTTGCAGTGTGCTTCAGTTATTACGACTATAGACATCCACTGACGGATGTGAGGTTGATTCAGCTATCTTGCAAAGTTACTTCAAAAAGGTGTGGCAAGCCATACAACACTAACAGACTCTGAAAAGATGACTTTTTAAAAAAATCATGATCTATTATGATACTGCCTTTTATAAATGGAATCATTCTTTTGTACTTCAGACTTTCCAGTAATATGCATATTACAGCTGTCAAACTATGAGAGATAGTAACTTTCACTAAAAAAAAAAAAAAAAAAAAAAAAAAAGAAAGTAAGAGTCTCACATAATCATGTGATTCCAGTAGCTGGCCTATTAAGGAAATAGCATAAGGACAAAGGATAACTTCCACTTATTCTGGGCCAAAAATTGAGCTGCTCCTAGGTGGCTGTGGAAAGGCCAAGAGCAATGAAAATTAGGTAAGGTGCATGGTATAGAAAGAACAAAGGATACGCCCCTCAAACATTCTGGAAGACGTCACCTTTATTGATCTCTTTGCTTCAAATTCCTACAGCTCAGTACAGGAGCAAATATCGTATGCCAGCCGTTGGCCATGATGATGCAACACAGATTCACTCCACCATAAATTTGCATATGCAAAGTACCATGTTTGCTGCTGTTTACTGCTTCCATCTATAGCTGTATAGTCTGCTAGTTATGAATGTAGCCCATGTATGTGCAGGCTAGGAAGAAGATTCCATTTCCCCCAACTCTCTCATAATACTTATGGAAAAAATATTTTATACTTTGGTTTTGCTTGCAGGGTCAGAATTAGGTCCATTAAGAATCTGTAAATCCCTTGCATGGAGGAAGGGGGGAAAAGGGTGGGGGGAGGGGGAAGAGGGAACGTCCTCCTATAGACCTCATGAAAGAAAAGTTTCCATGGAATGCAAAGCAGATTTTGCCCCAGTAAATTCTAAAAACTAGATTCCAATAGCCTAACTAGTATCGAGAAGCACCGTATTACACAAGTGATCTCACCAATCCCTGGGCTGCTTCTTGTGGAGCAAAGGCAGCAGAATCTGGACCTAAATTTAGTTGAGTGTGTGCTTTAAATTGCCATTGTTAGCACAAAAAGAACACAGTTGCAGCAAGATCTTCAGTAAAGATTTTTCCTATAGGAAAGTATACCGTTTGAGCTAACCCAAGCACTGAATACTAAATGCACTAAACATGCCACATGAAAAGTCTAATGGAAAAGCATTCCAGTCTTAATGTCGGCTTAAATGCTTTGCCTCTTCACAGCATCTCTCACTCATGTTTCTGATTCTGAAACGTCTTTGCACGTCTACCCATATGTCTTCTACTGAAAGAAAGAAAGAATCGAATCTCATTTAAATAGGTCATCGCCTTACAATATTGTTTTTTCAAACACATTTCCTGAAACAGAAAAATGCTTTCAATCACTCGTATATATGGAGCAAGACAGCAGTTGGCTATAGTATTTCTATACCCGTTGCACACTTTCAAATTAGATAGCAAATTCTAGCCATATAAAATGGATCATTTTAATACAACAGACACACAATGGAAAGGGCAACTGCTGGGGGCACAACACACTTCAGGAAATGCTACAATGCTTTCCTAGTTGATAAAGCTTTTCAAGCCATAACCAGAATGGTGTTCAAAGCTATGCCCTTCATTCCTTCCCCCCACACTGAAAAACAGACAAATAAAAACAAATGACTTCACACCAATAGTCAGAGACTTCATGAAGTCCACTACAGACTTTGCTAATGCCGATCTATTTCATGTGGAAAAGGTTCAGATTCTGTGATGATGGGCTGCAGTACAAAACTCTAAGAAAAATAGGAGAGGATCTTATTTTTGTTAAATACATATATACACAAAGTTAATCCCAGTACAAAGCAAATCTCAAGACATGCTCGGTTCTGCATTATTAGTACTAGTAAAGATGTATGGTTTAAAGATCACTATTTTGACAATATGTTCTGACCCTGTTCAGCCTATCAGCATAATGGAATTAAACACACAGTAAAGAAAATGCATATGACAGCTAAAAGCAATATAACAGATCCTGGCTAATACAAGACACTGAAAAAAAAAAGGGGGGGCGGTTCTCATTAGCACTAATTTTTGTTCATTTCTGCTATTTAATTTGGAATGAATTTTCTATGTGGGTCTATTTCCACACATCAATGTTCTCGTTCTCCTTTCATTATTTTGTGATGTTGGTGTTTCTTTTACTTTAAAAAAAAAAATCTTTTGAACTGATTTTCATTTTGAAAAAAGTACTGTTCTGACATGAACAAAAATGTGATTTGTATGTTAGGTTTTCTGTCTGAAACTTAATGCACAGCTACTGCAAATGCTGGCCAGGTATCCCAGTAAACAGGAACAGCCCTTTCTGCCCCAGTGCAACAGTACCATTGTTATAGCCAATTATATTGAAACTGTTTATCCTCTTGCGATGCTGGCTGGATTAGAGGGACCACTTATAATATTATTTAAGATCAATATTTCAAAATTACAATAATTCATATGAGATACGGGATGCCAGATAGCATTAGAAAGGTTACAATTTCCTAAGTATGATGTTATTTTTTATGTGTATGTGGCATATTTGTACTGGAAGTTATGGATATGTTTGATGTATCTATGGTTCAACCTGCTGTGTTTCTGGGCGACATCCCAGACAGGATGGCAGCAGCAATAAACTGCTTAATGACCCATTAAGGAAATTCACAGGTACAATGGGCCCAGGGAGAGAAGCCAGGGGATACACATGATGAGTCACCAAGACTTACTCATGTGACCTTGGACTTCATTTTATTTCAGTAAATTTCCAAAGGCAGCATGGAAAAGGCCAAGGGACATAAAAGACAGCTGCATCGCAGTCTTTTTGCCTTCAGTCAATCTTTAGTCTTCATCTACCTCTGGATCAACTCGTCTACAACGAGAAACAAAGCACATCCAGGTATTGGATGTACACTAGAGGAACTATACCAGCCTGGTAACTCCACAATATTAATGAAAACCTCATATATATGCACTTTCACATCATTTGTATGTATGTGATGTCTTTAACAATTTAACAATTCTCTTACGGTTTGGCTATTTCCTTTTATAATTAACCTGTAGTTTTAATTACTAAAGGATTGGCCAGCAGCATGGTATTTTGGGTAAGATCCAAACTCATATTGATCTGGTAATGCAGATGACCCTTTGGGGTCAGGAGATCTTTTTGATAAAGAAGACAGAGTTCTAAATAACCTTATCTCTTTACTGAACCTAATGGCTGATTGTGAGCCAGAGACTAAAATGCAATAAAAAAGGGGCTGTGTATATTCTGTTGTAGCTTCTTGATCTGGGGAAACAGAAGTATTGTTTGTGATTGGTTAGGAAATCTGACAGTGTCACCCAACAGTGCTGGGAGAATCAGACCTCCTTTTGCGGCCTGCTTTGACCCTGGCATTTTCAGGTGGTCTACCCTAGGCACTGAAGGGTCACAGCCCTCAGCTGACTGTTCATCCTAACCTTACAGCCATTTCCTCTCTGTCTTAAAGGAACTCAGGAAAATCCACTCTCTGCTCAGCCCCAGTGGTCCCTGCTGATTTTCTAGTAAGAATAATGCATCTTTTTAAATCATAGAGAACTCCAGCTGGGAAGGTCTAGGGTAAAGCTACCAAACGTCCTGCACAGTGTGTGACATTTCCTCAATAGACAGTAAAGTGATGCCTGCCTGAATCTTTAGGAGAAGAATGAGAAGTCACTTACAGTATTCTACCATCCCTGTAAAAACCTGGCAATTACTGTCTAGTAAATTGAAACTTCAGTCCCAGGACCAATAGCAAAAGGAAAAAAAATTGCAAACATCCTTAAAGGGTAAAAGAACTGTGATGAGTATGCTGCAAGAGTTTATAGAGAAAATTAATCTTGTCAGACACACACAATTGTTTTAGCGCAGAGAATTACAAAACCATCCTGACAAAGAGCCTGATTAGAATATGGATATTTCCCAAATGGATGTGGGGGATGTCCCACTATTTAGGGCATTTAAAACTAGACTATGCAGCTAAATATACAGTTCTGCACTGGCAGTGGGATGGGATGGACAAAATGATCTAATGCTGCAGGTTTTCCCATCTCTTATTTTGTAATTCTGTGAACCTACTAAAGTAAGGTCCCATAAACTGATCTCCCAACTGCAAACCACTTCCACTTTTGCCCAGTAACATATGATCCCAAACAGGCTTCTTTTCCAGCCTCACGATCCCCCTTTATCTCCCAAATGACAAGAATTACTAGTCTAATCACTTTTCCAGTTGTCAAACCCTCCCATGTCCCCACCATTAATCCACTCTATTTCTACCCTGTAGCACTTCTGAGTTAAGGGGAGTCAAGTAAAGGCATAAAGTCAATCCACAGAAATTAAAATGTATTAAACCCTATGACGCTAAAGAATCCTTGTGCCAGAAAGGAAGGGACTCCCTGTTATCTAACAGTGAGATTCAGCTGGCCTAATCAGTTCTATGTATCCCAACACACTATTGTTATAATGAATATCTAAAAAGTAACATGTAATATATTATGGGAAAACAACACACTAATCAATAATATTCTTGTGTAACATATGTATGGCCATCCCACAAAGGATTATGCAGAGATGCTTAAATTATAACTAAAATGTGTTAAAACCTGGCTTGCTGGGGGAACTGATGAACAGGTTTTCTCTAGACAAAAGAAAGACACCAACACTTCAAACTGGGTATGGCCATATTTAATGGGTTATTCACTTGTATCAGAAGTTGCAGGAAAAGAGCATTTGCATTGTTAAAATCACCAGCAGAAGAGAAGATTGCATGGACTCTACACCAGGCAGAATGTTGTCCATACCCAGCAGGAAAAAGGAACTTTACCTGGGATGCATTACAGAAGCATACATTTCAAAGATTTACTGGACTATAAAGAGAAGGGATCAAATCCCTAAATTATCCTTCCCCAATGGAGACATGGTGTTGGGACTCCGGCTAAGAGCCAGACAGCCATTGCTGGAAAAGAAAGATCAGTGAGGACTCTATCTGGAACAAAGATTGTAGCTTGTTTAGTTTTAGCCATTAGAAAATGCATTTTTACATAGGTTTGTTTGCAATCTTTTCTATCTTTATCCCTTACAAGAAAACTCATTTAAAATCTTTTTGATTAAACAAACTTGTTTTATTTCTTATCTAAATCAATCCAGTGCTTTGATTGAACAGAAGTGATTGTTAACTCCAGAAACAGCTGTTCCTATCTCTTTAAAAGAATAGTGAACGTACTGTCTTTGATGAATGTCGGGTGGTAGGAGTTGTGCATTGCAGAGACATATCTCTGAGGAGCTGGCTGCTGGAGTTCACTGACTGTCACCTTCTAGAAAGGTTTGGACCAGGAGCACACTGAAGAGTTTGTTGGCAAGGCAGACAAGCTGGGGTGTCAAGGAGTAAAGCTCCTATTCACTGAGGCAGAGAGGGGTAACAGAGTCTCACAGCTCTGGTAATCTGCAGCAGTTTGTCACAAACCCCATTCTGGGTGCTGTCATTTAGGAGGAAAGCTGCCACTGTTTGCTGTAACTTAATCCTAAATAACAGTGAACTAAGGCCACATTACTCCTGCACAAAAGCATCCAAATGGGTATTTAACATGCTTGAATGTATCTGTAGCTAAATCAGCTAATGCAATTCTGGGATGCATAAACAGGGGAATGTTGAGTAGCACAGAGGCTATTTGGCACCACTACTGGAGTACTATGTGCGATTCTGGTATCCAGAATTCAAGAAGGATGCTAGTAAGTTGGAGAGAGCATAGAGAAGAGCAACGAGAATGATTAAAAGATTAGGAAACTGTCTTACAGAATCAAAGAGCTCAAGAAATTCAGCTAAACAAAGAGAAGGTTAAATGGTCTATAAGCACCTACATGGGGAACCAAAATTTACTAATGGGCTCGTCAGTCTAACAGAGAAATATCTGGAAGTGGAAGCTAAACACATTCAGACTGGAAATAAGGCATACACTTTTAATGGTGAGGGTAATTAGCCACTTGAACAATTTACCAAAGGTTGTGGTGGAGTCTCCAACATTGACAATTTGTAAATCAAGACTGGATGTTTGAAACACGATGCTCTAGGAATAATTTTTGGCAAATTCTATGGCCTGTGTTATACAGGTGCTCAGATTGGAATAGATCACAATGATGCTTTCTGGCCTTGGAATCTATGACTTTATGTGCCTTGATTTCACACCTGCTGTCATTCACCTCTCTCCTGAGGGCCTACAAGCTTTCTGCCACACTGTGTTAGTCCATCCTTCTTTCTTCCAGCAAATATTCTTTGCACATCCTGTGACAAAGTACCTACCATTACCAGATGCCACCCAGGACAACTCCCTAGCTGCCACTCCTCTCCCTGGTACTTTCATAACAATATTAGATGGCTGCCCCAGTTCTACCTTTAAAAATCTGATCTTCCTGTTACTACAGTATTTCTTATAAAGATAATTGGCAGGAGGTAACAGGATTACCAGCAGCAGAGCAATAAATCCATTCTTCAGTCCTACCAAATGTGACGGTACAACCTTTGAAAATCAGAGTCCAGTCGTTTGTGCAGACTTTCACCATTTACCATAGAATGCAGTCTTTGTAGTTTTATTATTCAGAATATGCTCATGTAGTACATCAATGAAGGACCATAGTGTATTTTCTCTAATGGTCATTTAATCATTTCCAAGTTACTCCATCGAAATCCTGCTGCTAGGAGAGCGTGGCACAGAATGTACAGGAAAGCAAAGTAATCACAGTTTCAGAAGACAAGACACAATATACCAAACATCTAATTAGCTTGCAGTCTCCTGGACTGTGCTCTTCTGTATGCCTACTTCCTCTACAAAATGGACCCCTTTTTAAATGGGTTTGCCATCACTCCCAGGAGTATTGTATTAGACTGCCTTCTCCGTAATCTACCATACGTTCTATGTAATGGCAAAAGCACTGGTTTATGGATGTTACATATCTGATATATTTATTTTTATATATTTTAATATATGTTAAGGTAACATCCATAAACGAGTAGGAGAGCACTTCAGTCTCCAGGGACACTCTGTAGCAGACTTGAGAGTTGCCATAATTCGACAAAAGAACTTCAAAAACAGACTTCAGCCTGAAGTCTGAATATGGACTTGGAATGGGTATCTCATTACAAAATGTAAGTGTCCCTTTTCCCACATTCTCACCTTCTAATCAACTGTTGCAAATAGGCTCATCTACCCTAACTGAAATGACTTTGTTAGCACATGGCCTCCCCATTGTAATGTTTCTCAACTGTGCAAGTGTATATATACACCTCCTAACTGTAGTTATCACTTCATGCATCTGACAATGTGAGTTGCAACCCACAAAAGCTTATGCCTGAAGAAATCTGTTAGGCCTTGTACACACTACAAAGTTATTGCACAGTAAGGCTCCTTACCGCGCGATAACAGTGAGAGCGTACACACACCAATGCTTCTTGTTGCACGGCAACAGCCCTCTTGCCGCGCAACATGTAAACCACCCAAACGAAAGTGCTAAGGCTTACCAAGGAACAGTTATTCCATGGTACAGCCTGTGTGTACGCTTCTTGCGTTACTGACAGCCTCCGGAAATGTCCCAGAGTGCCAATCGAGGGCACTCTGGGACACCGGAGCTGTCAAATATGTCAATTTCACTGCTCTAGCTGAGCAGTGAAATTGACTGTTATGGGAGCTGCCAGGTTCGGCGGCTCCCCTGGACTGAGCTAGGGGGCTGGCCCAAACCGGCTGCCCACGTCGGTTCGGGCCAGCCCCCTAGCTCGGCCCCAGGGCTTCCGGTGGCAGCAGGGGCAAGCGCCGCAGCTCCCGCCGCCACCCGAAGCCCTACAGCCCCCTAGCTCAGCCCCCAGCTGTGGGCAATGCATGGTGGGACAGGTGCCCACCATGCAATGCTCTTGTATTGCAAAGGAGCGGTCACACAGTGAACACTACTTTGCGATATAACCAGCAGGTGTGTACACACCAAAGCGCTATATTTATAGCGTTTTCCTTGTCCCGCAATAGCTTTTATTGCGGGACAAGTTTGTAGTGTGTACATAGCCTTAGTCTTTAAGGTGCCACACGACTCTTGTTGTTTTTGCTATATACATGCCAGCAGAGCTACTACCCCTCTGGAATTTTTTCAATATTACTCAATGGGCCAGTGGATGCTTGCATAAATCTCAAGCGTCTAAAATCTGTTGGGGGAGAATTAGAGGCCTCTTTTGCGGCCCAGGTCTGCACAAACAACAGAATACTACGCTACTAATTTTGTACATCTTTTGGGATGTTGTATCTCAGGAATCTACTTTTCAAATTACCTAAATTTAGCCCACTAACACTACCCTGTTGTAGTCCTATGAGGTATAGACACAGTTAAGACAACCCAAGTAAGCATGCAGATTTCAGAGCACTTGGAAGATTCAACCTTTAAAAAGAAAGTACTACTCAATCTTAAATATACCAGAGCCGATGCTCTGCTATAATAAATCAATAAAAATCATTCTCACATGCTTTTAGCTCACTAGGGCAGCAATCTCATAAGAACAGTCAACCTCAGGAGGATGCAAAATATATGTTTGCATTTGCGCTAATAAAAAAACCAAAGACAGCAAATGATAACATTCAGTCGTTATACGTTTTGTATAACAAAATACCACCACTTAGTATAACAAAATACCATCGTTTTGTATAACAAAATACCACCGTTACCATCATCATGCAGAGTCATTAGGAGCATCTGAAGCATGTGCAACAGCTTTAAAAGCATAAAAAAGTCTGTTAGCAGTAGGCAGAGTGCTTAGAACTGATCAAGCAGCTCAGGTTAACCTGCCTCTGTCATTCCGAGTGTTCTGCTCTGGTGACTAAAGACACAGTTAAGATAACTTTCGTGAAAAAAACATACAGCAGACTGGGCAAAAACACAGACAGAAAGTAAAAGCAGTATTGAAGGTAAACATAACATTCACTGAGTTGCATTTTACATTTAACTCCAGATAATTATATCTAGATGAATTGAAGTCAAGAGGCTAAAAATAAAATTTAAATTCAATTGAGGGGGTTCTAATGATATCATGAACATTAAAAATTGCCGATTTATGGTATTAAGATGTGGTAATCAATCTCTCACTGTCCTTTTTCAAAAATACATCTATAAAATATGGAGATGTTCCATCTTTATAAGCATATAAAATATTTTATTATAGAAAAATTAATCAAGCATTTGTTAAATAAGGGACACATCTATGTTTAATTAACACCCAATGTTTAAAGAAAGCATATTAGAGTCAATTTAGGCAAAGCACAATTGGTAGAAACTGTCACACTCTAGTGGGGTAAAAATGAATATAAACAATGCCTCAACACTTTAAAAAACCCCAATATTTCATTGGTCAGTTATTAAGAAAGTATACAATACTATTATGCTTTCTGAGCAAGTAATGGGAATATGGAATTGTGAGAACACAACAAGATTTTTGGAACAGTTCTTTCATTAGTAACACTGGGTAAGAATCTGAAAACCTCCTAAGGCCCAGATCCTCAAAGTTCTGGTGCCTAACTCTCATAGAAATCTGCAATAATACAGCCCTTGCCCTTACCCTGGGGTTCTGGCAGGGAAGAGCAGCTTCACATTTTTGCACTACTCCATTTATATCCCTACTGCCAGAGGCTACCCGAGATGAATCAGTCATCCCTGGTTTACCAGGTCCTCACCCTATACTAGGGAAGGCCCAACCACTTTAGGAACTGTGCCAGTCACCTCTGAGCCCTGTTGCAGGGCAGGGGTTGTTCGCAGCTTTCATTGCTGAACTGCCTTTTGTCACTGGGATTTAGAGGATGGGTTCTCCTGGCTTATGCCCTGCGAGTGACTCTGACCCGTTGGAATGCCTTGAGTCCTAGAATTAATATGCAATTCTCTCTAATAAAACTGAGTACAACTAGCAGCTGGGCTCAGCTACTCAGAGTAGGTAAAACAGTCTTCTCTCAGATGCTGCATAAAGAAGAATTCCCCCAGCATTTCAGAAAGAACCAGATTTGAAAAAAATTCACTTTCCATAGCAGGGTTTGCCAAAATAAACATTCAAATATCACTCTTCAGTAAGTGCCAGGGAGAGTCTTGCCAAACACAGTGATAAAGAACAATGAAATAAAAATCTGCTCTACAAAACTCCATGCTCCCACTAACTTTTTTTCCTCTGTAAAACCAGAGTTAACTTCCAATTTCTACAAACTGTATATTATCGACTAGCCATTCTTGCCAGGTATTATAGTCATTCAAAATCATTCACACAGGTTCTGATGTTAGCGTAGAACAGCATGCCAAGAGACAAACTGTAGATTAATTAATTAATTAATTAATGTGACATGTCTAAGTACTAATGCCAGGGCTCTGTGAACTAGGATGATAGTATTTTTTCATAATCATAGAAGGTTTTTTTTTTTTAATTATAGGGCCTATGGGCGTGTCATGAAGGTTACAAAGTTAAAACATATTACACATTCAAAATAAATCATCATAAAGAATAAAAAATCTTCAGGGTATCAAAACATATCGGTTATAATTAAATTTTTAGAACCCTCCAACAGACCATTAAGTAATGCCCTGTAGTTACCCCTAAATTCAGCCCTCTTAGTACACAAAATTTTTATACAAAGCCTAAGACACTGTAAATATAATACTCCTCCCCTCCTACTCTAGTCAATGATAAAAGCTGCCTCTTTGAGGAGCCAAATTGTCAAAAATGAAACCTCTCTACACAGATATGAAGGCTAGAGTCTCAGTTGATGCAAACTGGAGTAACTCCTTCTAAGTCAACAGAGCTGATGTAAATTACTGTAAACTAATGGCATATTAATATAAATATCTGAGCTAGAAATCCCAAAAACAAACTGATTCTATAAACAATTCAGTGCTGGATGAAGTAGATTTAGTCACAGTGGGAAAATCAGAATGGAAAGAGACCTTGTGCTGAACCAGGATGGCAAGTTTATGGCCAAACCCTTGCCTTGGAGAGTAGGAAATGGAGAAGAGCTAAAAATGTCTTTATTTTAGCTGCATGGGAAGACATTGCTGAACATGAATAATGCCAGATATTAAGTTGAAGACTGGAAAGTACAGGTGGAAGACTACGTAGCTACCTATCAGTTCAATAAAATACTTAAGCTCATGCAACTTTAAACATTTATGTCGCTCCACTGACATCATTGGGATTACATTCATGCTTAAAATTTACATAATTTTCTGACAAGGGGCAGAATGCTCCACAACTTGGGAGCCCAAGTACTAACATTAAAATCAGTCCTCCATATTCCCTAGAATACTGTTGCCATGGTTATGCCATCTGATGAAGATGCAAATTTCCCTGAGATGGTATATTAAATAAAATGTAAATGGACAACTAAAAATTCCCTAAGACATGCTTCTGTTAAAATGATTGATACACTGTAGTTATAAAAGACCCAGATCTAGCAGTGTTCCAGCATTAACAATATACATTATAATAACATACTAGCTGTGAGCCTAACTTGTTGATTTTTTGGTGTCCCTAAATTTAGAATACAAGCTCAATGTTTTTTTCCCTACCCACAAGAGAAAAAAAATCATTTTTGCAAGTTTTATATATTAACAACAAATATTCCTTGAAAGCCATTTTTAAAAAAGTGAGCCTGCATCTACTAATTGTTCCTACGGTTTTTCATAATATTCACTCTTACTGGTTAAAATTCATTAATACACTATTTGCAACCCTTTGGATTCCACTTCTGTTTTAAAAATCAAGATACAGAACTTGATTCTTCTTTACAATAAAGATCCACACCACACTGATCAAGCTGTGCAAAGAGACTTTAAAGTGCAAGTCCCAAGATTAGGCCCTTTGCACTGCCAGAGGAGTGTGCAGGAGCCTGAGTTATAAACAAGAATCCAAGCTGAAGTCTTTTTTTCTGACAGTAGAATCTGAGGCCAGAAAAGATTTTGGCTTTAGGGGTCTGAAGCTGAGCATACAGCTCAACTGTTCTCAACCAAGTTGCCTCTGCCAAGTGAGGACAAAAGAAAGTTTTAAGGAAACAAAGAGCATTATGGAAGATAAGTACTTGACTAGTAAAGAAAATCAAAATGATATGACAATCACAGGTGGTATATTTTTATTAACAGTATCTAAACAGTGTTTTGCAGCTTTTCCCTCTCCCCAGAGGAACACTCAAAGAAAATATATCCCACACTTTACTTTTCCGTCTCAAACAGTATTTTTCTTCCTGATTTTTTTTTTTTCTTTTAATATCACAGAGATGCAGTTCAAGGTTGGGGTAAACATTCCTGAACATTTTTCATGTGTTTGTGTTTCTCTCTGTTCACCTTAAGCAGTCTTTGGCATACCATGCTGCATGAGGTGGCCAATGTATTTATCATGGAAAGTTCAACAAATGCTGGTATTTTTCATATCCGGTATTATGCTGTGCATTGCCATCCACTGGCTCAACGGGTGGAAAATGTGATGGGACTGGCAGTTACTGGGAGAGTCCCAGCAGAAAGGAAGCAGGAGAATGCTTACTGAGGAACACGGGATTAGAAGATCTATCCATTCATTGGCTAGCCAGGAGAGGAAGGGAACTAATTGGTCCCTCACTCTCCCATTTCATTAATTTAATTACTACCAAGGGGCACATGAACCTTCTTTTTGCCCCATTTCAGCAGCTAAAAGAAATGGTTTCTAGAAGTGAAATACCTGGGATTTTGCTGATGGACCTTGTGCTAATGGGACAGAACCAGACCTCATGGCCTCAGCGGGCCAAGCTCCCCTCTTTTGTATCCTCTGCTTCTCTTGCAGGAGGACCGTAGGATTCAGAAGAGTGAGCTAATTCCTAAGAGTGGCTTGACCTGAGTTATGGGTTCTAGAGGTTATCCGCCCTGGAACCACTCAAAATGCCTAACTGGTGAGAGTATGTGGAATGGGTGGGTAATGCTTCTCCCCTGTGTTAAATTAAATAAAGTTGCGGCCTGCCACTTAAAATCCTCATTCTCTCCACCCATTCTCACTCACAATCATGGCCAGATCAATCTGTGTGGTTAGCAGCCTTGGGGATTTAGGAGTCAGACTTTCGGAAATGCTTGGCACTTCACAGCTCCCATTTACCATTGCTGTTAGTGGAACAATAGTAGTGCCTACAAACCCAGTCTACCATCAGGCCTTGTTTACACAATGTACACATGACACATGGTAATAACAGTCCTGCCCCAAAGAGCTGACAATCTAAATAGGCCAGATTCGCAACAGTGGTCAGGTCATCTTGAAGATGATGGATGCTGAGTTCTTTGGAAAATCTGGCCACTCCATTGTAGGCGCTCCAGTAGGAGCTGAACTCTTTTGAAAACCTGGTCCCAACTGTGAGTGTTGAGCACTTCTTTCTGTCCCTAGAACGATATTCAAAATTACAATAGAATGACTGACAAGAACAAAAAGCAACGAAACAGCGGCTACACAATTTCAGGCACAGTCTGTGCCCTAGTATCCATACCAAGATGTACGTGGACAGGGCACTGACCTGAGACTTAGGAGATCTAGGTTCAATCCCCGACTTTGCCACTGCTTTGCCGGGTGATCCTGTGCAACTCACTTCCAACCCAGTTTCCCCATTTGTAAAAAGGATGACTAATCCTGACTCCTTTGTAAATGGTTTTGAGATCTATGGATGCAAAGCTCTATGCAAGGGCTAATTATTATTATTGTTGTATACAGAGCTTCATGCAAATCAATCTTGATTTACTGTGGTTTTGCTTCCCTCTTTGCAAATGAGATTTCCCTGTATTTCAGCTGTACACTTCTCTGCAGAGTTACGGGATAGGCAGACAAGACTACATTGGGGAGTCTTTGCACCCCCTGCAAGCCTTGGAGGGGCAGCTTGGGGAGGACAGAGGAGCTAAGAACTCCATCAAAGGCCTAGAACCTTTCAAAAAGAGGTGCAGCAGGACAGCAGCTGCTATTTTAGGCTAGGGAACTTGATCCAATGCCCACTGAATTCAATGAAAAGACTCCCACTGATTTCAACAAGTTCTGGTTCATGCCCATAGGCTGTAATAAAAGCCAAAGAAGAGCTGTACTGCAGCCACATAGAGTTATGTGAAAGTCAGACAGGTGGAACTTCAGCACATCACTTTCCACTTAGTTCCCCAAATAACTCAGACAGCATGTGGAGATGGGTGAATTACACTAAGCAGAAGAATTCAGTCCCAGTGCTTTGTAGCGTCTCAGCAGTAGCCCAAAGTCCTACCCCCAAGTATGGACTGGTACCAGTGGTTCATGTTTCTCACTTGGCTCGAACTGCTGCTGCAACCCTCCATATACATAGATTCCTCTTAAACACAGCATAAAGCAAGTACTATTTATGAACTGTGATCACATTTGAAGTAGTTTATAGTATTAAAGTCTTCATTCACAACTCGCTGTCCTGACAGACTGGACTGTACGCCACATAGTGCAGCAAAACCACTTGCTCACCACTGCCATGAGTTTGTGTCTATGGTTTAATCACTTATTAATTGTGCAGCATTGGCATGCAGGCATCAGACGAGACCTGTGGTTAGATTCAGAACAGAACAGAGCTCTGTTGCTCACATCAATGGACCCAAGACTTTGGGCTGAACAGAAACAGCTCTCTGTGATTACTCAGTCTGTGGCCTTCCACACATTAACCAACCTGTAAAAACAAGACACACATATGAGAAGCAATTTACTAGGGACAAGATTCTGCTCCCACAGCCACTCTTGACTGGTTGCTGTTCTCCTTAGATGGGCAGACATCTCAGTAATGAAAAAGCAGGAGAACAGCACGGACAAAGGATCTGAGAATAGAACAGTGTCCAGGGTAGTTTGTCAAGGGTTTCCCTTGCTATTTGGGACTGAATATTAGCCTTCTCCTGCCTCTCACCCAGAGCTGAGTGAGCATTGAATGATACATTCAGTTCTCAAACTGTGTGCAAGCAGACTGAGCTTGCTGGAGGGAAGGTGCATGGAGTGTTTCCTCCCTCCGCTCCTTTGTACGCCCTGCATAGGGGCAGGGAATAAATCATAGATTGTGCACTCCAGGAAAGTGCAGGAATCACTCCTTCCCACTTCCCCCATGATGCACAAACTATTGCACAGGGGCAGAAGAGGAGAGAAATTATGGCTGCAGAGCTGGCTGGGTGCACTGGGATGAACAAGTTGTATGGCAGAGAGGGACAGTGTCTCCGGAACAATCTCTCTTACAGCCCTCCTAAAGGAAAGGTGCAGCTCCCAGTGTGGCAGCTGACTTGCTGTATTTTTACAAAGAAGTTCACTAATCACAATTGTTCAATTAATCTTTTTTGCAAAACTGTGTTTCAGCTGATAGATTGCTTGCAATTTTTTCAATGAGAGTATACATGAAAGCATTTGATAGTCACAGTTTGATGTTTGCACTGTGTGAATGGGTCAACTATGTCACACGGCATTGTTTTTATTCCCAAATGGATGACCTTACAACAATAGACCCATTAAGAGATTTGAAGATGGTGCAAATTCTTGGACAACACTGCATTCACAGAAGTGAATGCTTCCGTTCCTGTTGCCACGAACAAAAACTCATCTGTACTAAAGTTCATAGAAAGGAAGTAAGAGGGTCAGGAATAACAAGGAAGGAAATTCTCAGGGTACATTCTAAATACTTGTTACTGCCTAATAAAGTGTTTATGAAACTCCAACTCAAGTTCCTATTTTGACATAAGTGTGATCAGTTAAATCTGACAGGGGAAATTCTTATTGTGTTTCTTGCACCACACAACCCCAGGTGTAATTCTTCATTTAATACAGCATGTGGATTAAAATGTAAAGTATTGCAAGGAAGAACAGAAATACTGATAAGGAAGTGCTTCAACAAAGTCTCCACAAAACACAACACCAAACTCAGTTTTCCATCCTGCTTCAGATTTTTTTGGGTTTTTTTGTTTCCTGAGGTAATCACACAACTTTAATTTTTAACACGTGTTAGCTTTGGAAGGACTTTATCTATCTGGCCTTTTGATAAACTAGAATAGTTCATGACTGTTAATATGGAAAACTGCACAAGAGATCAGCCAACAATAGCTGCGTGTTTATAAGTGGTCACAGAATAACACATACTTTTCAGTTTACTTGGTCAAGCCAAACAGCCACTTTTAGGCCATGTACACACTAGCATCGCTATCGCGCACTTACCCTGTTGCGCGTTAAATGTTCCGTGGTTGTTGTTGCGCGATACCGCGTACACACTCGGCATGCTGTAACGGATCAAAGCCCCCGTCCTCCCCCCTTCTCTCAGTCCTCCAGCAAAACAAAGTGCACTGTGGGTACCTATCCCACAGTCCCCAATATCATTAAGCGCC
>ML685817.1:1967341-2031559 GCA_007922175.1 Pelusios castaneus | reverse complement strand
TGCACGTGTGTACACGAGAAAGCGCTATATTTATAGCGCTTTACTTGTCCCGCAATAACTTATTGCGGGACAAGTATTCTCGTGTGTACATAGCCTTAGCCTCCCACTGACTAACTGGAAGTTCGGTGTAAGTTAGGACTTCACGACTGGGCTCCATTTTAAACTACCATGTGTCTAGAGAACATGGAAACATCCTGTAGACATCCCATTTCCCCTCCCAGTATTTAGTTATAACTGCATTCCTTTTTATCTGCTGATTTGCTGCCAGTGTTCATCCTCTCCAAGTAGTTAAGGCCCAATTCAACTCGTGATGATGCCTTTGGGACTTGAATTGGATTCTTAGCAGGGACACCTGTGAGCCATATGACACCAGAGTTCAGTATTACACAGCTAAGCATGAATAGTAAACCATTCTCAAAAAACCACTGCAAAATACAGGAATCACTGGAAGTTCCATAAAAGAATGAATTGTGGATCCTGCTGTAGCACAAGACCTCAGAAAATTGGTATCAGATAAAATAAATTTTACTTACTTCCAGAGTTCGCATAGGATCATACTTCCAACACCTTGCTGTAATTTTTTTCATGACTGTGGTTACATTTACTTGCTATTTAAAGATAGTTTAGCCTGAGGTTTTTGGGGGGTTTTTTTACAGAAAATTCAGTAAAGGTCTTTTGGCATTAATTACAGGTGTATTATTAATAATCCTGATAGGACAGACTAATTCCCCATCTTGTCCAGATGCATGTAAACCACTCTGGTTACTTCTCAACAAGATATCTGGTCATGCACAGATAGGGCCCTACAAATTCAAGGTCCATTTTAGCAAGCTTAACAGTCATAGGATTTTACAAATCTTAAATGTCATAGTTTCCAATATTTAAATCTGAAATGTCATGGTGTTGTAATTGTGTAGGGTCCTTAGGAGACTTGTGGGTGGATCTCAAAGGGTACATCTACATTGGAGGCTCTGTTGTCGACTTAAGCAAGGCCGACTTTAAGTCTACCTAAAGTTGACCTTGTTAAGTCACCTTAGAGATTCCACAGCCCTGCGTCCACACTGGCAGGTGCTAGGTCAACAGAGGAGTGGCCAGGAACCCTGCAAGGGGGCCTGGAGGCCAATTAGGTCGACTTAAGGGCTACCCCCATCTACACTGGCTTAAGTCGACTTAATAAGTTCGACTTAAGCCTTAGGTCGACCTTAAGAGGTGGTGTTATTAAGTCGACTTAAGGAAGCGCTTACGTCGATCTATTAAGCGCCCCGTGTGGACGCAGCGGTCTGTAGGTCGATTTAACAGTCCTTAAGTCAACCTAAGGGTCCAGTGTGGACGTACTCAAGGATGCTGTAGGGGGTTAGAAGTATTGGCTCCCTTATGTCCATGCTGCTGCTGATGGCAGCACTTGCCTTTCGAGCTGGCTGCCTGGCCAGAAGTTGCCACTCTCTGGCCACCTGGTCCCCTTTGTGTCAGGAAATGCTGGCCTCCCCTGTGAAATCTGAGGGTAAAAGTACACAGACGACCAGATTTCACACGGGAGACCAAATTTCAGTTTGTGGCATGCCTCTCACAGTCATTATTTGGTAGGGCCCTATGTAAAGAACTTCCAAAGCAGCAGTATTCTTTGGGGGGATTTTTTTTTTAAACGACCATCATGAAAAAATGATTTTATAAATTATATCAATGCATGGTCACATCGCTTGGAGCAGTTCTCTCTTTCAGCCTGAAGATTACAAGCAAAGTTCTCTTTCATATCAGAATTATCATTCTAAGCAGGAGAAAGAGGGACAGGAGAATAGAGTTTGTCTACATGGTGCATTAGTCCAAACTGGAAGGGTGCAAGTTGCAGTGTGCACTGGTGTGTTGCAGGCTAACCAGCTTCTGCTGACATGCACAAAAAGCATCATTTACAATTGCACAATGTGGCACAGAGCTTAATGGAGGAGAGAGAATCTCTCCCAGAACAAACAAGGAGTCCTGTGGCACTTTTAAAGACTAACAAATGTATTTATTGCATGAGCTTTCGTGGGAGAAAAATCCCACTTCGTCAGATGCTTCTCCCACAAAAGCTCATGTGATAAGTAAATTTGTTAGTCTCTAAAAGTGCCACCAGACTCCTTCAGTCTGTTTTGCTGAACTAAACTAACACAGCTACCCCTTTGAATCTCTCCCAGGGCTGCTTAGCATGCGGGAATGTTCACTCCATACAATCTGCAGGATTGGTGCATATTACTCACATCAGTGCACCAGCTCAGGTCCATGGGCCAGTGCAATGGGGAACAGAGCCTGGCTCCACCTTCTCCCACCCCTTTCTGGGTAATCTGCTCTCTGGAAGGAGACAGGACCAAGCACTCTCAGACTCCCGTTGTGATCTTCTCTTGCATACTTTCCCATCACATGCACTCATGTAAAGGCAGATCACCGTCTAACTCAGTGTATTTTTTTCTGTACCGTGTGTTTATTCGGGGTTTTACACCATGACGCTCTTTGGGTTACAGATCTTCCCTCTGACATAAAGCCCTGAGCACCCTAATCTTTATTAAACATTCCACTGACAAGACAAAAAGCCTCTCTTTGTTGTATATAAATTCTAAGAGCAGGTTTATAATGGAACTGTGCAATATTTGTACACATTTGTACAGAGAAATGAATACCAAATTCCTTTTACAAATGTAACAATAGTATTAAACTGATTTTTGTCATGCAGAGGAGGAGCAAAATTACCAGTGAAACCTTTGGTGGACTTAATCATCAGTGTAATGAGAAAAAACTCATTCTCTTGTAGTCGGTATTTTACATCACAAAGGATCCACACATAGCTCTCCAAATCCTAAGAGAGAAAGCTCTAGGAAATAATAATTTGTGCAACAAAGCAGTAATTCCATGGGAATTATACATAAATAGAAAAGCTGGAAATAAATTTTAACTTTGGAATTTACCTTTCCTCTGATGCTCTTCAAGCTTTTTTTGCCTGTAATAAGTAGAATCATTGGTCTCACTCATTCACAACGGGCATGGACACCACATGCATTTGGAAGGGAAACAACATGAAAAAATACATTCTTTTTCAAAATAGTGAATTTGGATGACAACAAGCTAAATTCTGCTCTCATCTACTTTGGTGTAAATCTGGAGTTACTCTAATGAAACCACACTTACACCAGGCTAAAGGAGATAAATTTGGCCCTGTATCTGCAGACCAGTACCTTTCATACGGAGAATTTACTCAGGATTTAAGCATTTATTTTCTTTCCAAGGAACACATGCTTGCCTGTATGCTGTGGTTCAGCAACTAACATATGGCTTGGCACTTCTGCTCTGAGTGTCTTTGATATACCAAAAGTGAAGTTTGATCCAGCAATGTCCACTCACCCACATGACATATTCTGCATATTTTATAGCATGCTAAGAAAAAAGTCCTGTTACAGTTAAGAAGGGAAAGCTGAATGGAAAACACTACATGTATGTGACGTGGCTAAGTTACCACTGCCAGTACAACCCTGCCTTTGGGAATCTCCTGACTTCTGCACATTTAATCCTATAAGATCAACACTGCATTTATGTTATTTGCTTTCAATTTAATTTCCTAGCAGTTCTGTTTGTTTGAAGAAAAAAGGGGGAAAGGATAAAAAATAAATACAACTGGCTGTAATCAGCCTGCACTGCTTACAGGTTCTACAGTCTTCTGCAAAGGAATCTAGAAGTTATTTTAACCAATGTGTGATGTATAGCTTGGATCCTGCACTGCACTAAGCTGTGCTCATTTCACTCAGTCTTATTTAAGCAACGTGTATGACCCTCCTGAGGAGGACTGTACCTTTACTAGGAAATGATGTGTTTTTAACATGGCAGTAAACCCGTGTTAAAATTCCAGCTGAAATATTAAGTGAACTTCAGGTCCTCCTTGACCAGCTGACATGTTAAAACTACAACTTCTTTGTCTACACTAGGATTTTAACACGTGTTTCCCTACTTTTTGCAAGGCCAGTGGAGCCAGTCAGCCAGGGGGGCAGTCCCTGGCATAAACTAAAGCAGTTTTTAATGTCCATTCAGAGCTAGATAGACTCACTGGATTGTTTCCCTACATGGTTTGCACTACTGAAGTGTTTCCAAAATGGGAGACTTGTCCCATGGAAAGGCACAGGCAGACCTATCAATTATTTTCCAGAGTCTGAGCTTTCATTTTTTTAAAAAAAAGTAAGTCTCTGCCTGATACCGGTTTTAAGGAAACATTCAAAACGTGACCTGAGTGTAATTAGAAAAACGACATCTATCTACATTTGCAGTCTGAAACATGCTCTGAGGTATGAACAGCCTCATTCATTTTTATGCTAAGACAGATGCCAATTATATCTTATATATCACCATTGTTAAGTCTTTCACTGCTCAAACATGTAAGAAAGGTGAGGAAGCATCACATGGTGAAAATTCTACACAAGTGCTTCCCAAAGTGGGAGCATGGGCATTAAGCACTAGATGGGGGCAGGGCATACAAGATGTAGTCACTAAATGCCTACACATCTTAATGACACAAAGCCTGCTGGTTTTTTGTGTGCGCGTACATGCATTTGGGGAGAACAACGATGTGACTGATCTTCATTTACTTGAAGGAGGGGCTCAGCTTTCATAAGTTTAGAAAACACTACACTAATGTGACTTAGAGGTAAGCTACACTGATGGCTACTCAGAGGTAGCATCAGAAGTAATCAGGAATTAAAACAGAAACTCATTCTAAGCCATTTAGCATTTTGTTCCTCCGCTTCCTGTCTTCCCCAGTATTTTTCTCATTATCTTCTTCCAGGACCTTCTTTAAGCAGGCCTCAACAAATGTGCCACACACCTAATGACCAGCCCTAAAACTAAGGTGCCTAGCACCTCAGAATGCTTCCCACCGCCAAAAAGCCACCACCGACAGTTTCGGCAGCAGCAGGGAGTGAAAAAGCCCCCCACTGCCGAGAAAAGCTGCTGCCACTCCAGTTTCAATGGAAGCAGTGCTGAAGCTGCCGGTGGCTTTTTTTCTTTAGGGGCCGAACGAGAGGGGTGTTCTGCATATAAACCCCACAGCACAGCTAGGCACCACAGTGAAATTCCTTGATGCCATAGCGACCTGGAGCCTGGGATTTGTCAAGCCCTGCTTTAAGTTTCCTTTTCCTTACTTTTCTCTTGATTTATTCCCATTCCCATGTCTTTGGCTCTACCGCTTTTCATTCTGTGTCTCCTTTCCCCACCATCCCTGATTTCTCCCTTCTTTCCTTAAGAGAGTTACTGGACAGGCAGCAATTTAAACATCATCCTGCAATGACCTGTCGTTAGCGCTTCCTGGCCTTGACTGACAAATCAGAGGTGCTCCTCTTAATTGTGATTCAGCTCAGTAGGGAACTGGCAACCGAGAAGCCACACCCCCACCTTTTATAAAGAGGTCAGTAGTGCAATGCATCCTTCCAAACAAATCTATCTGCCTTTAAGGAGTTTAAATATTTATATGGTTTAAGGAATGAGTATGGGTTATAATTTGTACATAATGCTATAAACTTCCATGGCACTATATACATAGGTAGGACACATTCTCTAGTTCTGAAGAGCTTACAATTTATGGATCCTATCCTGAAAGGTCCTGAGCATCCTCAACTCTCCAGAGATCTGACCTAAAAGCTCATTGAAATCAGTAGAAGACCTCCCACCGACTTCAGTGTGCTTTGAATCAGGCCCTATGAAAACAATAAATGCTGCTTAGAAGAATTCTTCTGAGCCCCAAGGATATAGCTTATTGTTAGCAAGGATTTTTAGGGCCATCAGGGGTAGCTGAGGGTGCTTAGCACTTCACAAAGTTATATCACTAAAAAAACAGAATTGCCAAGTTCAGAAGTACCAACAAAATGACTTTGTCTTTTTATATTTTGTAAGTAAGAGAAATTTATCATTTAATGTAATAGTCTTAGTACAGTAAGTCACACCAGATACAACAGCAAACTGTATCACAGCGGGCTCTCAGACTGTCTCATTTGGCCTGAATATTTTCTGCAACCATTACTAATAACTGATACATTGTATCTTTCATTCCTCTGATATTTGTTTACCACAATCATCAGTGAAATTTTGTTTAGGGAACAGACCTTTTTTGATACCTTGAAAGGGGAAGACAAAGTACTCTGTGGGCAAGTCAACACTGCCACGTGGCACATGACTCTCAGCCTATGTAGACAGACTAACACTAGCTCAAGCCAGAGCACTAACAGCAGCAGGAGGCCCACCCAACCTACGTCTGTCTAGGTCATTAGCCTGAGCTCCTGCCTGCGCTGCAGCAACAAGAACAATTAAGATAAGTCTGTGTACCTGAGCCGAGAGGCGGGTTCCCTGTAGACATAACCTAAGATCCTCAAATAAAAAAGCACTACCATAAGTGTATGTTACCAGGTGCTGGGAGTCAACAGCAAATATGGCATATCTTAGTTTGGTCCTAGATCCTGATGAGTCATTGTTTGGATACAATAATCCCAATGGAAGCTGCCCAAATCAGGTTTCAATTAATATTATGAAAAGACTACCCCAGAGCTGTCCAAACGGTTAGGTCAATATTCTTTTCAGCCCTATTTATTGTACTTATAAGTAAGAGGCCTGATCCTACTTCTCATAAACAGTCATTTATGCATGTAAGCAGTGTCACTGGCTTCAATGGGACTCTTTGCTGGAGTAAGTATTACTCACATAAGTAAGGGCTGCAGGATTGAGCTCAGAGTCAGGAAAATAACTGGGCAATGCCCAAAACTTTTTCTTAAATTATTTTGCTCTTTCTGTTTGGTAGACATTCAGGGGAAACATCTGCAGCAAAAATATGATCATTGTTAGCCTGGTCTTTCATTGCCATGCTGATTCACAATACTGATCCTCTTCCAGAAAATTTTCATTTGCTATTAAAAAACAAACTAAATTTTCAGAGCTAAAACACAATGATATATAATGTGAACTTTACCCATGAAATATATTGTTGCTGTGATTGGGCTGTATTCAGCAGTAAATTTGCATCTCAGGACAAGGATCTGTTTTTTGCCAAGGTAAACATACAAAGGGAGTAAAGTAATCCCTTTCTGGCAAAGGGCTGACACACCAGAATCCAGTGATAAATATCTTGCTAAGTCTCTTTATGGTGGAACTTCTTATGAGATGTGCAGGGGGAAAAAATCCATGACCCAGAAACACTGGGTAAAATCATGCTAGGCAAGCTAAGGGCCTGATCTTAAATGTACCATGCAGCTGAGAGTATCTAGCATTCCACAGTCAAGCCTTCAAAAGAGATGAGGCAGCACCAACATGCTGTTTTGAAAGAGAAAAACGTCACTTCAGAAAATTCACCAAAATAAAGATAAACCTTATTGACAACAGGAAGATTATTCATGATAAAATTAGTTATGCAATGTTGGCTTTTGAACATTTGGCATATGATTCAAAACAGGAAAATCAAACGTAGCCTGGCATGTAAGTTGCAAAGGGCAGGTTTTACCCTCCAGCCAGAGGTGCTGGAACAATTTTTATAGGGGGGTGCTGAGAGCCACTGAACCCTGCATATGACAGAAACCACTTCGGGTCAGGGGGAACGGGAGTACTCTCAGGTCCAGCACCTATGCTTCCACTGTAATAATACAGAGAACTTAAATACAGATCTATTGTAGAGGTTGTATTAAATGAGCTGACCTGAAACAGAGCCTCATTCATGATCATCTACTGAGAATGGTTAGCAATGAGTATCAAGCTGAATTCTGGCAGGAAGCTAGCTGAAGAAGCATGTATGAGAACCAAGTGACATACCAAAACCTTGACAGAATAAAAATGTCTTGGCATTATAAAGATGCCCAGCTGGCCAGATCTCTTTAGTAATCTAAATAACTATGGCCAAATAGACAGCTATAAGTACAGCAGATCAATCTTTATTAAGATCTTTTCTCTTTAAAAAGTTTCTACGTGTTGTACAATTATTATCTGGGGCCTGGCCACAGAAACACACAGTTCACACCAAGGTGGGAGGTAAATCTACCCTGCACTAGCTGCCATGCAGTAATTGGATAGGGGATGGATCACTTGATGACTGCCATATTGTGCTCATTCCCTCTGAAGCACAAGGCATTGGCCTCTGTCAGAAGAGCACGAATGTGGAGAAGAGAGAAGTGAGACCTACAGTCACTGTCAACAGAGGAAAAAGACAGCAGCACTATAAGAAACAAAAGTGAAGCTGCTGCTGACCCTTTCCCCTGCTAACACAGCCTGAAGCTTAACAAGAGTTAGGCACAGGGTTCAAATAAACCTAAGAAGACCATTCAAATTTTAATTACGTCTGGCTATCTGAAGAGGAACCAACACAGGACATGGCATTCTACCAAAGAGGAAAGTCCAATGGATTTCTAAAAATGCCATTAGCTGACAGTCAGCAATCCCAAAGTTCTTCTTAAATCTACCAAGACTTTGGAAAAGGCGTCTTCTCCATATGTTCCCAGTTTGATCTAAATGTTGCTATTATGGTATCATATCCATGGAAGATTCAAAGATAACACATTTCTTTTATAATAATTCAAAAGCCCGAACACCAAGATAAAGCCTGGTCTGCATTTGCCGCCGTTTTCAGTAGCAGTCAAAGGGAGATACTCAAGCTACGTAAAATAACTTGTGTATCTCCCACTTACCTCCATGGTTCCACTCCGAAGAGCTGAAGGAAAATGCCATACCTTCAACTCGACATTACTCCTCTTATGGGGGTGGAGTTACTCAATCGATCTGGAGTTTGACTCAGTGAGTCTTGACTGACCACTCAATCGAACCAGAGAGTTCGAATTGATGGCAGCAAATTTGCTGCCCTCAATATAGCCTTGGCCTAAGGGGGAAAAGTTGTCTAATCAGTGCTGGTCAGATCCATTACAGTGTAGAGCTGCTCAATCAAATATTTTTTAATGATTTACACTAGACACTGAAACTGACCACCTGGGAAATCAGTTCCTGCACAACAGAGTGGGATTTCCACAGATTTAATGCTATGAAAAAGTTACAATAAAGTACACTAAACTTACCAGAAATACATGCAAGTTTTCAGAGATGTAGTACCTATCTTTTCCTTAATATTTTATATACATTTTGCATATCAATTGAAATGGCAAATTGAACAGGCTATTTACAAAACTGCTGACAGGAGCATTCCATGTATCAGCGATTCTATTCTGAAAGCCTATCATTTGGGTGAATAAATCTTTGGGAGTTCAATATACTGAAATTCTTTATGCTTCCAAGTGAGGAATGCTCACATCTGTCAGTAATCACGCTAATATTATAGCACTGCTTCTAACGTGCAACTCTTAGGATCTGTCAGCATTTCTCTTGCTGACTTCTACTTTCAAGGAGTTGTTATAGATCATTCATTTCACGTCACAGCAGGCTGAAACTTGGCATACAACTTATCAGCCTGGATGCATTTTATTATATTGCATAGATTGGTTTGTAGAGATTTTTATATGGTACAGATCGGTTTTTAGGTTAAAAGGGGCAAGATTTTTTTAAATTTAATTTGCTAAATTTTAGCTGAAGACAGATAGTCCTTAAAACAGACAAAGCCTAGTTTTGATTCTGAGAAAATATAGTTGGAAGGTGCATACTATACTGTCATTGATGTCAATGCAAGATCAAGCCCTAAGAATACATATTTGATATATATTGTCACTACACTGTTGAAAACAGAAGAAACCTAAACACAAAGGCTCTGTTAAAATAGCACTGAAATTCTGACATACAAAAGCAAAGAAAAGTCAGCACTAAGAAAAGCACAACTTTATTGTAGACACGCAGCTTACCTACGTTACAGCATACACAGTTCTTTGACCTCCTGTGAACCATATGTGCTGTAACTGGGAAATATAAAGGAGCTTACTTAGAGTGCCTGTGGCTGATACGATTCCAAATGTCCTCACTTCTTCAGGTTCATGGCCATCTCTTACAGAAACGAACAGTATATATATATATTTTAATATTTCAGCAGCAAATATCCATTTCCACATCTTTGCTAAAATACTGAATGTTGTGTTTTAATATTTTGGGGGCCTGACACCCCCATGGAACTCCTCCATGTCTCATTCTTTCTATTCCTCACCTTTTGCTTTAGTTTACATGTATTCCCCGTTCTAGGCTCAAAGAACACGCTTTTCATCAAATCATGGCTAGTGCACCACCCCAACATCCAAAGAGCACGGGACACAACTCCCTTTCTAGTCCATAAATGCTGCCCTTAAATTATCGAGAGAGATGCAACTGAGCAAGGCTGTATCTCTCACCTGCATGTCCAGTGTATTCTCTGCTCAGCATTCCTGACTTACAGTGCAAGAGACCTAGGTTGGTCACACTATCCATGGTTTCTTTGCAGGGTAATACTGACAATACCTAGCGTTAGATCAAAAAGTGCTTTACAGGAGGTCAATATCATTTCCCTCCATTTTAGTGACAGAGAAACAGGTACAGGAAAGTGAAATGACTGGCTCAAGGTAAGCCACAGGCCAGTGGTACAGCTGAACTAGAAGCCAGATTTTCTGAATCCCGGTTCACTAGGCCATATTCATCACCAAGTTACAAGATAATTTTTATCTGTTAAATCAGCGGTTCTCAACCAATGTGTTGGGACACATTACTGTGTCACCACACAGAGGTAAGTGTGTTGCAGAGAGCTGGGGAGATGGTTGGATTTGGTTTGGGAGGGGTGGGCTGGTATGTCCTGTAGGGTCACGATATGCCACCAAGTATGTCGTGACCTGCAAATGGTTGAGAAACACAGTGTTAAATCATCCCTGAAGATTTCAACAGCCAAATTGGACCCTATTGTAGCAGTGAACTCTGCACAGGCACCAAGGCCTGTTAGCACAGAGCTTATTCCAGGACTGAGGTCTCTATCAAGGCATAAAATGTTCTGGTTTCGCCATAATCTACAGTAATCTTGGCTTTGTTTTTATAAAATTTACAATGAATATTTCACAGGGACTAAAATAAAAGTTCCAAAATGTTCAAGATATAAAAGCATGTTATTGAATCTGACTAATTTTTGAGTTTCCAATGGCTTATTTCTTTTTTAATAAGAAGCAGTAGCAGAATAGCTAACCTTGTTCGAGTTTAATAAACCTTTGCAACTGCATAATGATCTTTGCTCGATGTAACAAATCCTTTGTTATGGCTTAACAAATCTGGTTTAGATTTTTTGCAAATTTCATTAAAATGCTTTAGGAAGCACCACCCTTCGGCTGGAGCCTGTGCATACAGTTCCAATTAAGTTCAGTTATAACTCTGAGCGTTCAACAGCTCTGAAAATCAGGCATCTGAAGGGCAATTAGAGGCCTACTACAGGAAAATGAATTAAGAGATTCAAAACAATGCTAAGGGTCAAATACAAGGAAGCAAGGGAATCATGAGTTATAAGAACTTTACTTCACCCAGTTAGGGTAAAGAATAGTAACACATCAGTCTTTCTCAAGTGGTGGAAGATCAATACATTAATTTGCATAGATTATAGGTCGCCAAAGTAGGCAATAGCAGCATGAATACAGAATGCTGGGGCTATCTTAATTCAGAATTTCCTACCTTTTGCAGTTTTATTTTCCAGAGAGAGAGAGAGAAAATGAGCATTTTCCATCTCAAAGCACTTTACAGATTATTAGACCAAAGGGAAAATTGCTTCAAAAGGAGCAGAATTGAGCACCACATAAACTCAGGGTTTGTACTGACAATGGCAAATTTGCTACCATCAGATCGACTTTTCCAGAACAACTGAGTGGTCAGTAAAGACACGCTCACTCGATCTAATAAAAGCACCCCCTCAGGCAGCATAGCGCTGCGTCAACAAGAACACATTTCCCGTCAGTGCAGCACAGTGAAGATGCTGTGTAGAAAGGAAGTTACAAAGTCAACACCAAATTTTGCCAGCAGTGTAGACTGGACCACAGGCAGCACATAGTATATAGCAGGGGTCGGGAACCTATGGCTCGCGAGCCAGATGTGGCTCTTTTGATGGCTGCATCTGGCTCGCTGCCAGTGTTCCCTCTAAGCTGCGTGGGCGCGTAGCCGCGCAGCGGCCGTCGCACCCCCCGCGCAGCAGTGAGGGACCCCCGCGCAGCCCGGCAGCCCCCGCCGCTCCCTCCAACCCCCAGGGCCGCGGCACACCCGGCCTGCGCCCGGCCTCTGGGCTGGCCCTCCCCGCCCCCAGGGTGGGACAGGCAGGCTCAGATCAGGAGCGCGGGCCTGCCTGCCTGCCTCACACAGCCGGGGCAGCGGGGTGGCTGCGGCAGCAGCGGGATCCTGGGCTCTCACCCCCCGACCACCTCCTTCCCGGGGCTGGGGCCGGGCTAATCCACGGCCCCGGCCTCCCAGCACGGGGCCAGGGTCAGCCTCCGGGGCTGGGGTCTGCTCCCCCCCCCCCACCGGCGGCTTCCCAGGGCCACGGTAGGGTCCTCCCCTGCCGGCAGCGTTGGCTTTCTTTCTTTCTTTCTCTTTCTTCTTTCTCTCCCTTTCTTTCTTTCTTTCTTTCCTTCTTTCTTTGCTTCCTTCTTTCCTTCCTCTTCTTTCCTTCTTTCTTTCCTTCCTCTTCTTTCCTTCTTTCTTTGCTTCCTTCTTTCCTTTCTCTTCCTTCTTTTTTCTCTTTCCTTCTTTCTCTTTCTTTGCTTCCTTCCTTTCTCATCCTTCTCTTCTTTCCTTCCCCTTTCTTCTTTTTCTTCCTTCTTTCTCTTCCTTCCTTCTTTCTCTCCCTTCTCTTTTTTCTTTCTCCCTTTTTCTTTCCTTCTTTCTCTCCTTTGCTTTCCTTTTTCTTTCCTTCTTTCTCTTCTTTGCCTTCCTTCTTTTTTCTTTCTTCCTTTCTCTTCCTTTCTCTTTTCTCCTTCTTTGTCTTCTTTTTTCTTTCCTTCTTTTTTCTTTCTCTATCTTCTTTCCTTCCTCTTCCTTCTTTCCACTTCTTTCCTTCTTTCTTTTTTCTCTTCCTTCCTTTTTCTCTCTCTCTTTTCCTTTCTTCTCTCTTTTTCTCTCTCTCTTCCTTCCTTCCTCCCTTCTTTTTTCCTTCCTTTTTAAAAAAACCAACCTTTAAAAATTAATTTTAATTAAAAACCTTTTTTAAAGGTTTTTTAAAAACCTTTCTAAAATTAAATTTCAATTAAAAGTAATTCAAATTCAATTAATTAAAACATAAAATGCACACATTTACTTGTATTTAGTTTTAAACATATTGTATGGCTCTCACGGAATTACATTTTAAAATATGTGGCGTTCATGGCTCTCTCAGACAAAAAGGTTCCCTACCCCTGGTATATAGCATGTTACACAGGTTTGTCTATGGGATGGTATTCTTGGATAAGGACACCAAGGGAAATCCTTCATATGAACAGTTCCATGGGATCTATAATAGACATGGGACACAAAGAACCTTAGTTTGACAGGTCTCTTCCAAAACACCTCTATGCAGTAGGTGCTTTCACCAGCTTTGGACATAAGAACAATTTAGTCTGTTCTGACATGAATCATACCTGAAGTATGGGTACTGTACCGCAAATCTGACACAAAGTACTACAAACCATTAAGAAGTATAAAGAATACAATCAAATTTACCATGAGAATTTATGGTAGTTAAAAACAAAAGCCATTCTTTATCACAAACATTAAAAGAGTCACAGCGCCAGCTAAAAATCTTGCACCAGTTTCAGACCAAGGTAATTCCACTGATGCCAATCGACTACTTTGGTTTACATTAGTGTAAGAGGAGAATCAAGTCCACAGAAATTACACTTTGTCACCATAATTATTAATTATTTGCAGGACTGTAGCACCTAGGCCCCTCAGTCATGAACCAGGACTGCACTGAACCATACTCTCCCAACACCTTTTTAGGCAAAGAGAGCAACATTATATGGCCAGCTCCGTTCTGCTGCAATAGACACATTCAGGTCAACACATGATCATTGTATCTGAACAGTTCCAAAGGGGTAGCCGTGTTAGTCTATTTGCAGAAAAACAACAGAGTCCTGTGGCACTTTTAAAGACTAACAGATTTATTTATCGCATGAGCTTTCATGGGAGAAAATCCCACTTCGTCAGATGCTTTGTATCTGAACAGTTATCCTTTTAAGGATTTAGCAGTCACTATCCTATCAATGCTCCTGTTGAGATTTACTCTTCTTCCAAACAAAACCATTTTTCTGTCTTGCTTTTGTAAAACCGTCTGATACACCCCCAGTTTTGTGAAGAATGACACTATTAAATGAGTGTATCCATCAAGGATCAGCTATGAGTATGAAGAAGGATGTTACGAAGACCTTTCATAGCTTTAATAATATAGGCAGGAGATGACAATTTGAGCAGTGATGGGGAGAGAGAAGATACTGGGCTAAATTCTGTGCTTGCTTACATAAGCATGCACCCTATTGGCCACAGAAGGTGTAAGTCACTGAAGAGTTGGGATCTAAATCAGTAATATGTACTGCTAAAAGTTACTTAGTTGTAAATGCAAAACGACCAAGGAGTCCTGTGGCACTTTTAAAGACTAACTAATTTATTTGCTGCATGAGCTTTCGTGGGAGAAAATCCCACTTTGTCAGATGCTTTGAAGATGGGGAATTTTCAGAATGAGAGGAAATTAGTTGTGAATCTGATTTGAATCAACTGTCTAGACCTGTGGACAGCCCCAAGCACTCACTTCCTACCAGGTTCATATAGTCCCACATCCAGTTTCAACATTGCCTCAAACAGACACCCCGTTCCCACCCCTTCCATGTACACTTCAACACTCACTCTTTAACTTCACCTCACAAGCCCTCATTCCCACTCAGCTATCTGACACCATCCTCAACCATCCATCTTCCTCTTGCCATGGTTCCTGCCATGGTTCCTTCCCTCTCCCTTCTCTTTTAGACCCATCTGCCTCTCTGCATAAGTTATTTCTGGAAAACAGAAATTATTTGGGTTACAGAAAAGCAACATTTTAGTCTCAGGCTGAGACTCAGACATCTTAAATATTACACAGGGTAGCATTATTACATAATAGTTATTTTCTATAAATATTGCAAACAAGAGTCCAAACAATGATAAAATGTTGGAACTTGTAGGTTCTTCCATGGTAAGTAAAAACCACAGACTCATTTCCTTTCAGTCAAGGGAGCATCACATTCACGGAGTGCTATATCATTAACATGTTGAACTCTGCTGGCATTTTCACACACTGTCAGAATCCACATGCAAAATTTGGCTAACTTACAAGCAGTGTGAAAATTTAAGCCACATATTAAATATAACTATGGCCTGATGTATTTAGAAAAGTTATGCTTTTTTTTTTTTAAAAGAGAAGATATTTAACAAAAATTACATGTCAGTAATATAAATGCTTTGGGTTTAGACTTATGAAAGGAAACATAAACTTTAGGTTGAGACCTGAAAAACCTAATTACTAGTAGGTACCATCCTCATCATTAATCAGCTGCAAACTACTAAGCCAGCAAAGTTTGCTGCTCAGAAAATAGAGACAATTCTGCAATGGCCTCTGTGGAATTGAGTGGATGATCTCACAGGTCATTTGCATATCTAGAATCTCTGAGTGTACAGATATTTAAATATAGGCAAACTACAGATGTGCTCATACTTGTAGTCCACCTCATCAGCAAGAAAAATGTTATACATGGTGTAAATTCTTTCTGCTTTTCCAGCCCTGCCACAAAGTTGTTAAGCACTCTTACATCATTCCTCACATTGGCTGCGTCTACACTGGTAAATTAAGTCGACTTTATTAAACCACCTTTCTACTCGACCTAAGGCTTAATTCAACTTTCTAAAGTCGAATTAAGCCAGTGTAGCCCTGGGGTAGCCCTAGGTCGACTTAGGGCTACCCCAGGACAACACCAATGCCCTCCCTGCTGGGGGGGGGCACAGGGGGAGCCTGGCATGACCCCCAAAGGGCAGGGCATGTGGGCACAGTGTGACACTGTCTGGATTTAGGGAAGCATTTAAGATATTATTTTCTATGGATATCTCATAAATGCTATAATCCATAGGAACTATATCATGTTTGGTATCAATAGAAAGGTAGTCATTTGCTGGGAATGATTATATAGTTTATGTCTAGGAATTCTATTTTGATTAGAAGCTAAGAATTTGATGTTATATCCATACTTTAACTTGTGTCATTTTGGAGAAATGTCTTAGACGGGAGGGTGTGAACAACCATTGTCTCCTTAATGTTTAGGAATTTGCCAGGTGATATGGTTCCAGGGAGTAAACTGATGAGCCACTGAGGATACATGTACCCTCCATGGGGAACTCTGCTTCACAGTTCTCTTACTACGGCCAAATTAATAATTATCATTTCAATCCTCCAGAGTATATAGAAATGAATTAATCCTCATGACACCTATGTGAGGTATTCCCATTTTAAAGAGATCAAGTACTTGAAGCCAAGTGGTTATGGTCTTGTTCAGTCAGAATACATCAACATCAAGCCAGTATCAGAACTTTCTGGCTGTCAATCTCACGTTCATATAACTAGACTATACCACTCCATTGAGGTGCTATTCATATTAATTTACCAGAAAAGATACCACCGATAGTATAAATAACTTGGCAACAATTGCCTACCTGGTATATTCTGAAGTGCTAAGAAGTCATTCCAGAGCAAAAGAAAGAGAGAGAGAGAGAGAGAGAGAGAGAGAGAGAGAGAGAGAGAGAGAGTGTGTAAAACATAAATATATCAGTGTGTGTGTGTGTGTGTGTGTATATATATATATATATATATATGGTATTTTGGAATATATAGTATTATGGAATATGTTTTTTATATACACACACACACACATATACATATATACACACACACATACATATATATAACATATTCCATAATACTCCTAACAGGTTTCTGTTTTAGTTTAACACAAACCTGTCATTTAAGGACAAAACGTATATCATATTTTTTCCTAGCTTCTGTTGGTTATTGTGACACTTACGTTGTAATTCAGTTTTTGCTGAATTCTTAGTAAATTTGACCAAGATGCACATGTGCACGCTCTCACATTGGCACACCACTCAACTTCTTTGCTCAGCAATTTATTCATACACATAAAACTATCTGACAGCGATGAGATAAGTCTCACTGTTTGTAAAATGCTTCACGGCCTTGCGACAAAAGGTGCTATATAAGTATTACAATGCAACTAAATGTAAAATTTCTTCAAAAGCTGACTTGTAAAAGAAGCATTCTAAGATCTTATGACTCATTCACAAGATTGTGAGCAAGGGAAGTCCCATCTTTATAAGGTTGAATAGGTAGCTTCTGCAGTCATCGATCCTTCCAATTGAGCATACTAAGGAAATTTATCTCAGTTCAGTGTTGAGTGAGTGAGCATAGACGAAGTAAATACAAAAAAACAGTTAATATTGTCTGCTCTTGTTCCAAATGTTCTAGAGCAGTGAGATTCATCAGCCATTTTCTCTAAGCATCATTCTGCACTATGCCAGTAGCATCACGACTAACCCAAATGCAGAACGCTTTCATAGGGCCAGATCCATAGCCAGTATACACTGATTTCATTTAAGCTATGCCAATTTACACAGGCTGAGAATCCAGCCATCTTTTCTCCTCTGCAGAGAGATGGCATTTTCAAGCACATAAGAGATGCTTTATCATTAGAACTCTTACCCATTCGACACTTGAAAGGTGAGAATCATCTATAATTTAAACACTGGATACAATATGCAGTCACAGGCTTTTTTTTAGTCAGAAATCAGTTAGAGAGACTACCAGAAGACCTACCAAAAAGGCCAATCAATACCCATTCCTTGAATGACCTCGTGAAAAATCAGTGACCAAACAACACTAGACTGAAAAGGACTGTTGCCTGAAGCTGTTATAAAAAACAAAAATAAGGGGACACAGAGTCAACAGTACTGTAGACACATTTGTAAGTCACAGTTTTTGAAGAAAATCTTTAGTTTTATTTTAGAGAAGACTTGTAAAAGAAAAGGCCCTATCACCACTTGCCACAACCCAACTCCTTTACTTGCACGCAGACTGCGTATTTATTAGCCTTTTTGTACTTGAAAAATGATTGACTGACATGTTTTCTATTATTGTTCTTCTCCTAGAGAAGAGGTTCGAACAAACGATGAGAGTCTTGATTTTATTCCAAAACTCTAATTAGGGACTGCAGCACTATTTGCCTGGTCGAAGAAGAAAATCATTAGAGTATTTTTTCCAGTTCAAGACCCAACAAAAGCACAATTACATATGACTGATTACTAGGCACCAGTCACAATGTTTTAAGTTAGCACTTTAGTAATTCTGGGCAATTGCCTTCATCCACATAATGTAAGGTGGCTCCTTCATCAAAAAGTCAATTTTCATACTGAATAACCAGCGTGTGATCCTGAACAAATCTTAAAGTCCTGTTTTCAAAGTCTCTCTCAAAAAAGGCCAATTTAGGCCTGTTGATTTTTTCTGTTGCTAATCAGAAAAATGTTTTGTATTTTTTTAAAATTTATTTTCCCAATTATATTTTTGGTTCTCTGAATACAAAATACATTCAGAGTTGTACAGAATAGTTCATAAGCCGTTCTAAACAAGCTGTGTGGTGCAGAGCTTCCAGTAAAAAAAAAACAAGTGCAGACTCTTAAGAAAAACATATTTCTCCTAATCCATATCTAGGAATTACTGAATTTACAGTCTCCTAAATAAAGTTACTGCTGTCTGACTTGCCCTCCTCATCCGTCGGTTTTCCACATATGCTGTTAACCAAAAGAGTCTAAAAATGCCAATTAATACTCTATTGATTCCCATTATTCTAAACTCTAGAGCACACCAGATCCTGCATTCCTTGTGCCCCCAAAACTCCTATTGGAGGCTTTGGTATATTATCAAGGGACCAGATCCTAATTCAGTTCAAATCAACATAGCTCCATTGACTGCCATGTCATTTCACACCAGTCAATGCTCTGGCTCCTAACACAAGATACATATCAGGGCCAAATTCTCTGTCAGAAAAATGGTACAGAATGTTGCTTTCAAACATGTTTTAGAGGTGAAAGTCCTTCAGCAGCGGAGCCAAACATCTGGTCTGTGGACTAGGTCTGGCCTCCCTGATGTATTTACGTGGCCCGTCTGAGATATTCAAATGGTGCAGAATTTCAGCTTTCATTTAAAAATGTAAGTTTCTAGCCTTCCTATTTGGGAAGAAAAGCTTCCAAATGCAAAGTAAAGGTAAAATCACTACTGTGTTGTCTTCTTGAGACTGCAGACAACCTAAAACAATGTCTCAGAAAGGTTAAACTCCCTGCCTCCTTTTAATGTCATTGAAGTGTTACCTAAAGACTACATTTTAATGTCAACATTAACTCTCTGAATACTAAGACAACAGAGTCTTGTGGCACTTTTAAAGACTAACAGATTTATTAATCGCATGAGCTTTCGTGGGAGAAAATCCCACTTCGTCAGACGCTCTGAATACTGATCATTTTAGCAGATGGAAAGGGAGGTAGCAGGTGGAAGCCCATGTGGATGGGAACAGAGAATTTCTGCAGGAAATGCAGAGACAGACACAAGGACAAGAAAGAGGCAGAGAAGGAGAGAGAACAGGATGGGGGAATGAAGAAAATCAAAGGGAAGAAATACCCATGGCTCAAAGGAAGGGGAGCATAGTTTCCCACTGATATCGACAATAAAACTCTTAATAAATAATAATAACCACGTTACTGCATAAAGGCCAGATTTTCCTTTGATCGTGTTCAAACTTCCCATTGATAGTGGATATTCTGCTCAGGATGGAAAGGGTTATATGGAGGCCTAAATTTATTCCCTGGCCAACAAGCCATAACTAGAAGTGAAGTTCAGCCCTCTCCTCCCAATAAGTTTGACATCTCTGTCCTAGCCAATAAATGATTATTTATGATAATTTAGAGGATTAGTCTGCGTTGTTCTAAGAAAAATTGTAAGACTTTATTTTTGAATTCTGTTTGCATATTATTAATGTATATATTTGTATTACATAAGTTCCTCCTAGAAGCCACAATCAAGATTAGGACCCCATTTGTTAGGCACTGTACAAATGAACAGTAAGAGCCAGACCCAGCATGAAAACAATGGCAATGAATATGTATAAACCTGAACACAACATAATCTAGCAAATTAATCTAAAACAGGGATATAAATCAGTTGGCCACAGTATTCTCAGCATCCAAAGGAAAAGATCTTATTGAAATAATGTAACACATTTCAAGCCACAAGGTATCTTGTACTTTCTTTTAAAGAGAAGACCAAACCACAAGAATCAGTCTTGGATGTGAAGTTCCCTAAAATTCAAAGTGTGTGTTTGGATTGAGCATTTTTCTTCAATCCCTTTTAGAGATAGGGACCAGATAAATTTGGATGCAGATTCACACTTCTGTCAAAATTCAGTGTTTTGATACATAGGGGTTTGGTTTGGCTCAGCTCATCTCTTCGTTCACTGAATAAAACAATAGCCCTCAAGCACGTGCTCCGTCTAAAAGCACCACAGATTTCAGAGGGAATTTTGCCCGCAAAAGGACTCTAGCTGCTGCCACAAAGAAGGATAACCATAACAGATTGAATTTTAATCTTTTCCTTCACCTTTTATGTGACTCATTAACTTGATGGACTTTAAGGGACTGTTATAATTAGAGCCCTGCATGGATTTAAATATGTGGATCCACATCTGATCTACTGGAATAAACTTTTTCCCAACCTGCAACCCGCTCTCCCTCTTTTAGATTTGACCGCATCCGCATATCAGATGTTGAACACTGCCATCCCAAACCACAGATGAGCCCTGCTCTCCAGCCTAACAGTATCAGATGATCAGTACCACCTCCCACCTAACTGCTCACCGACCCCATCGCTCTCCTCCCCCCCCACCCCCCCAAGCAGCAGATCAGCTCTTGAGCCCTGCTGGCTGCCTAACAGCTGACCAGCTCCTCCTGCCCACTCAACAGCTGATCTGCTGGTCCCACTGCACCCCTGACTGACAGTGGATTCAGCCCTGCTCCAGAAGTCACAGAGGTCCCAACCTCCATGACCATCCAATACACGATTCACAAGAAATGGCCCACAGATATCCACATCCAGGGATGTGAATTTAAAGAGGCTATTCACAGATCTGCAGGGCACAAATAATGAGTATCCAGTCCAATCTCCTGCAAATTGCAGGCCACTGAACTTCACCCACCCACTCCTGTAACAAACCCATAACCGCTGGCTGAGTTACTGAAGCTCTCAAATCATGATTTAAAGACTTCAAGTTACAGAGAATCCATCAGTTACACTAGTTTAACTTGCAAGTGACCCCATGCTCCATTCTGCAGAGGAAGGCAAAAAACTCTAGGGTCTCTGCCAATTTGACCCAAGGGGAAACTCCCTCCTGACCAGCAAAGATGGTGACCAGTTAGACCTTGAACATGTGCGCAAGACTCAGCTAGATACCTAGGAATTAATTCGCTGTAGGAACTCAGAGCCCTCCCCATCTAGTGTCCCATCACCAGCCATTGGAGATATTTGCTTCTAGCAGTTGCAAATCGGCTACTTGCCATTGTCACTTGTCTACTAAAAGAGTAACTCCTCAAGCAGAGACCATGTCTTCATGCGTAGCTGTACAGCACCTAGCACAACAGTGTCCTAATCCTGCTTCGGGTCTCTGATTAAAACAACAGACACTGCCGTTTCTCAGGGACCTGATCCTAGTATGTGCCAAGTCCCTTCAACTCCCATCTAAATCAATAGGAGATGAGAATGCCCATACCACCTCCTGGGAGGCATTGAGCACCTTGTAGGATGAAGACCTTTCCAGTTACCGGCTTATTCATCTGACTAGTTCCATTACCTTTAATAGGACAACTTATCTGAGGGGCCTGGGCACAAAGATCTTCCCACACAGAGCTCACTGCAAAAAGCCCCTAACAAATATCTGGCTTAACTACTGTTCCAAGTGTTCCATGACTGGAGCACACTTTAATTTGATATGCTTGGTATTTGGTATGGTGCATTCTTGGCTATTTTTGTTTGAGATCCCTTAATAATCACCTTTGCCTAATATTTCATGGGCGCTTTAGTTATTTGAGACAAGCCCCATCACTTTATAACACAAAATTTGGTCAGGGAAAGGGAAGGAGGAACTTCCCAGGGAAGATTATCAGTTATCTTGCAGTTGAACGGCACTTCTTCCTATTTACAAGCTCGGAACATTTATCTCCCAAACAAGCCCAGAAGAGTGTGGCCTGAAATGAGGGTGCTGTGTTTCCTCTGGGATCTCAGTCCACTGAAATAAAATAAATCTGGTAGTACAAGCAATCAACAGCTCTAGAAAAAAGAATCTTGAACTGTTCATTTACAGCTGGTCAACAAAGGAAGTATGATAATGTTGCATCAACAATAAGAATAAAAGATACGGTCAGCTGCAATGCTGCACCAAAGAATCTCAAAACAAACCCAACGATTTCAGGTTTTCATGAAAATCCGGAATATAAACCATGTTGTTGATTCTTTCTCAGTATAGGTGAAACAATTCCTCAAATCACTGCATTTGTGTGGAAACAGCTGTTAACAGCACATTAGCACTTACTCCCCCCCCCCTTGTAATCACAGTGTAATATCTCATGTTCCACAATACAATGCAACATTTCATGAACAATTTGGTGCTGGCTCAGCATATTTCACTGCACTGATAGCTGTGGTTACACAGCTGCAGGCTGGAACTGATCTGGCTTTGTACATACATATATTTGGTATCCTCCTACTCATTTATGATCAGAGTTGTTACTGCACAGAGCTGAACAGTGCCATACAACTTCAGCGCTCTTCCCCTGTGGGGGGCAGGGTAGGGTGGAAAGGGATCGAGAGACGTGGGCTATCACAAACGCATTCCTGACGGTGTGTGCCGAGCAGCTCTGGACTGGACGGATGTTGGGCTCGGTGGTGGAATGTTGATCACAACGAGATCAGCCGCGGCTGCCGAGTGAATGCCTTGTGCACGAATCGCAGGCAGATGGGGCCCGATCCTGCCCGCCTTGTGCACGCACCGCAGGCAGATGGGGCCCGATCCTGCCCGCCTTGTGCACCCACCGCGGGCAGACGGGGCCCGATCCTGCCTGTGCCTTGGGCATCCACCGCGGGCAGCTCGGGGCGCGTCAAGAGCACAATATCGTGCCCCACCGCTGTTAGGGGCACCCGTGGAAAGGGCTGAAAGAAGTTGCATTTCGGATCCTGGGCTTGTTGCATTAGGACGGAGGAGGGGGGCTTTGAGCCCAAATCGATCCTCGCTCAGGAAATTCAAGGGGCTGCAAGAGCCAAGAGGACAAGTCCATCAACTCCTCTCAGCAGCCTGCGGTCTCGGACTGGAACGTGCAATACCCTGACTCCCCCCAACCCCATCGGAAGCGCCCCGGTGCAAAGCCCCCGCCACGCCCCGAGCAGCCAGCAGCGCACCCCCAGCGCCGCGGGTCTCTCTCCCTTACCGCTCCGCCGCCAGTCTGCTCCCTGCGGGCCCGGAGGACACGGTCAGCCGCAAGCGGCTCCCGCTGCTGCTCAGCTCTCCAAGTCCGCGCCCCTCCCCGAGCCAGCAGCACATCCGCGCCTCCTCTCGCCCGGCCCCGCCCGGATTCCTGCACACGCCGCCCGCTCTCCTCCTCCCCTCGCGCGCACTGGCTCATCCCTCCTCCTTCTCCTCCCGCCTTCCTGCCCCCCACGCCCGCCCACGCGCCGGGCCTTCCCGCGGCTGAGCTGCCCTTACTCCCTTCCCGCCCCAGTCAGTCGGTCGGCCTCTGCTGGCGGGAGGAGGAGGCGAGATGAGAGGGTGGGTGTCCGCCCAGTGCTAGGCGGGGATGGCCAACGTGGGAGCTGAGCAGGGGAACCAGGGAGCAAGTGTGAGAAATCAGGACACTTTCTCCGGCAGGGGAGGGGACAGAATAGTCTTTATAAGACAAAACCCCTAATATGGGGGTCTGGTCACCCTAGGGCTGGGCAGGGTCAGGGGCCAGCCCAATTGGTGGGGTTCAGCTACCAGCATTTGGTGAGACTGAGGCAGCCCAGATTTACCAGCCAACAATCAGAGCCTGGGCTTTTTAGCCAAACATACAAGGAGTCCTGGGACACTTTTAAAGATTAACACATTTATTTATTGCATGAGCTTTTGTGGTAGAAAATCCCACTTCATCTTCAAAGCATCTGACAAAGTGGGATTTTCTCCCATAAAAGCTCATGTGATAAATACATTTGTTAGTCTTTACAAGTGCCACAGGACTTCTTTGTTTGGGTGACCTAGACTAAGTTGGCTACCCCTTTGGAACTTGGCTTTTTAGGGAAGCACAGTGGAGAAGCATGAAAAGGAAACCTCCCAAAATCTGGACTGAGCCTGACTTGGCTCTGGTTGCCTGCAGGCTGCACCTCGGGGCTACTCCAGTTAGCCATGTGCAAAGCCCTGCTACCTCTGGGGTGCTAAACCTCTTAGCTGGTTTTAACATCTCCATGGCTTTTAAGATCTGGAGATTTTTCCCTTCCAGTGGCTGGGTGGTGGTCGTCATAGTAAACAAGTGAATTAATAATTCCAAGAGCTCACAGCTCTGAGTGGGTGACTAATGGGAAGCAAGATCCAGCAGGAAGTCAGCAGCTAAAAGTGTGCTAATTGCACAACGGATCAGACTGGGCAATGCTCAAGTGATCACAGTTTTAGTTCCCAAGAGGAAATGATGCTTCCTCCCAAAGCTCCTCATAAATTAAAGACATTGAGAAATAACAATGAAACAGGTTAGGTTTATCAGAGATGGCTCCCGCATGGCAACTCCTGCGTTCAGCACACTTCTGTTAGCAAAGCACAAGCTGTGATTTTTCTTAGTTGCCGTAACCATGGGAAAAATAAGGGTTATTTTGGTTATGAAACAACCCCATGAGATTAGATTGCTTAATTTCCCATTATTTTCATGATTTATGTATGCCCTTGGTAACCATGGTCATGTAAATTCCTGAAGGTGCAAGGATACACCGTAACCATCATCATAATGGGCTAGAATGTGATAATTTGAGGTGGAGGAGTGCCTTACTTCAAATTTTTTTCAGTGAAATCACCTGAAGAATATAGTACTACACTTATAGTGAAAAAGGGTCTCACAGTCTGGCCCACAGTTAAGGTTAAAGCTTTTCATAATATGAGCCACAAAAATAGTTTTCACAGCTTAAATGTAATGTGGTGTAACTACTTAGCTGTCAAAAGCATTTTGTTTTGAAACATATGAGGCCAGATGAAACCTGTCTCTTGTTGCATGATACAGAGGGGAGCAAAGTGCAGTTAACAGGTGAAACGGATCTAGAAAATAAGTATCAGGAATGCTACACAGTACAGTAGTTTCCCTCCTGTCCAAAGAATCTCCTGTAGGTAAAATGTACGTGATATCGAGTTACTTATTTTCATACATTTACTTTGCTGCAGTGCCTACAAGCACCAATAGGATTGGGTCACATTTTGCTAGGGACTGTACAAATACATTAGGTAGACACAGTCTAATGGTATCCATGGATTCTGCTCCCAGATAGGTAGGTAGGATAGGAATGCGCAGAGGAGCTGTGACAGCGGAGACATTATAGCTCGGGGTGAATGAGAGTGTTATGATCTGAAATTCCTAGAGAGATAAGGCTTTAACACTTGTGCACAGATAGGCAAATGCTCCACTGAGATCTCAAATGTTGGCTCTGTTATTCTCCTCAGGGTCCACGCCACAAGCTGCGTCCTTCTGAGCTGCTACTAAAGGTAGTCAATAATTTAAAAAAAAACAAACAAACATTTTTCTGATAGATAAATGATTGTTTTTCTAAAGCAAACATTTTGCTGGAAAAATTATTTTAAAACATAAATCTGATTTTTTTTTTTTTACTACAAATGAAAACCAAAATGTTTTCAGAGTTTTGTTTTGCCTTCTGCCCCCACCATTTTGCAGTGGTAACATGATGAAGGGGAAAAGGAAGGGAGAGGCAAGGGGAAAGCCAATTAGGGAAACAGAATTTCATTTTGGTTCTCAAAAAAAAAAAAAAAAAAAAAAAAAAAGGGAGAGAGAGAGAGAAAAGAGAGAGAGAAAAAAAATCAGGTTTTCATAGGAAAAATGGAAAAATGTTAAAGTATTGTGAAATTTTTTGAGAAAATTAAAATGTTTTCCCCCAAACATAATTACTACTTTTCAACAAATTCTAGCTGCTACCAGTTGCAACACTTCCCTTATAAACATATGTATCATTTTCTTCTAGTGAAAACTGAGAATTCTTTGTATTAGCATTTCTCAATCACAGTTAAAATATGATCTGGCCTATCATTTAATACAATTTACATCATGAGCATTTAAAAAAATAATTTCAAAATGCAGAACTAAAGACTGAAAAATTGCAATGAGCAAAATAAAACAAATGACACAAGTCAGAGTTATTATATGAATCTTCTTGCAAATATTCTTGGCAGACTCCCAGAAAGAAATGCAAATGTTTACAGCAAGCTTTCCAGGGATAAATAATTTAAAATACTTTCTAAAAATTGTGCAGAAAATACTTAATCCAAAATTTTGTTAATACAGTAAATGTGAATGAATGAAAAATGAGTAAATATTAATTAAATTAAAACACCACAGCATTATAGCTATAAGTTAACAAACACTTGATTTACCCACTAACAGGAAGAAAACCTCCCACATCTTCATACACAGTTTGGTTTTATAGTCTCTCTTATAATGTCTATTCCACAGTGAATCAAAAGTCTTAATCCCTCTCATCTGCTTTGTACAAAATCTACAGCTTGGAAGAGTACAAATATATGAAAAATGTATAGGTCAGAATTACTTTGCTTTTGGAAACTTAACTATAAATTTTCTGGTTTTCATTGAGATTGGTTTCTTTCTTTGATCATAACTTAAATTTCCATGCTTTTTACTAGTGTTTTACTAATGCTGTTTTAGTTTAACTTTTATTTACATCCTGAACTGTACCTTTTTAAAGATTTTTGTCTGGGAATTTTGGAAATAATTTTGATGTACAAGAGAATAGTTCATTAAGCTTAGAAGACAAGGATTCTGCTCACCTGCTGGCATAGGAGAACGTATGTGAATCTTGAATTTGAGACCAGCTTTGTAGGACCCAGTGGTAACATCTAAGATGAAAGGCTCCAATGGCTTTACAAATTGTATTTGGATGTGGGAGTCTGAAGAAAAAGAGAATGTGGGAAAGTGAAATGAGAACCTGTTGTTTAGTTCATGCATAAACTCTCTTCTATTAATTTCAAGGGTCACATATGAAGTGCAATTTAAAAAATTAAAATACAGTCAGTCCTGTTTTAGATTTGAGGTAGCTATGCAGAAGTGAAATAAAGGCAGACAGGACTATGCTATCCCAGGCTTCCTAGCATCCTCCCCAGCTGTAGCCACTCTAGCTTTTTGTTTGTGGTGCATGGGTTGGCATATTCACCCCGCATATGTCCTGAAGAGGTTAATGTGGGGTCAGAAAGGGGGTGCCGTTCTTTTATGATGCAAGAGTGGTGTGCGGGGACCCAAGGAGAACACCTGAGACCACTGATTGTGGTGTACACTATTTTATGTAACTTTTATTGACTAAATACTTTAACACAAATCACTATCTTTCAATTGCCTAAAACAAACAGCAGACATACAGACAGCATTCCAAATCCTACAAGCTAAAGCAAAATTATAACTATTCCACCTCCTATTCCCACAAATAGCTCCGTTAGTAACTTTTAGCTACAATTAGTATTATCTGCAGACATATTTACCCAACAATGAACAGAAGCAGCTGAAATAGCATTCTGATTACAGGTTTCTTATTCGTTTTGATACTTCATCCGTGGGTTATCATCAGTCAGCAGTGCAGACTGGTTCCAGTTTTCGTGCACGGTTACAAACCCAAATGATTCTAGGGTGGCCTTCTTTCAGTCCAAAGATTCTAGGACCGGGGAGCTGCCTCTGGGTGATCAGTCCGATGGCTTGTCAGGGCGCTACTCCTGTCGACTCCACCCTTGCTGTTCTCGGGGTGCTGCTTTTATAGGCACACCCCTATGCTTGCAAAATTATTTTTTAGTTTTATTTTTACTTTTGGATGGTTCATTTTGTGCCAGTCTGAAACAGCTTCAGGAACTCTCTGCTGATGATGATTTTGCAAGATTACCCAGATCTTTGTTTTTGCATAGCCAATTACTAAATCTGCGTACATGGCTGGGCAAAACAGTCTCAGGGCCAGATCTAGTCAAGGGCATGTACATCTCTCTTTCCACAGGGGGCAATTAACCAGACAGGCCACAGCTAAGGGGATTCGAGTCTGCACAATGAAGTGTAGATATGTGAGCATTGGTGTGAGATCTGAGGCCAGAAATCTAGACCAAGGGTCAATATTCAGTGTGGATGCTCAATCCCAGACTTACAAATGCTGAGCTTGTGGACTTACATTTCACAGACAATGCATGGGCTTAAACTTCAGTATAGACATCCCTCTGTGACCAAGCTTTCTGCAGCCTGTCATAATCTTCTCTGGGTGGCACCAGATAGGTGAAAGGATGCTGTTCAGGGTTAACCCCAGAGATCCTGCCTTAGGATCCTGATAGCCACTAGTGAAGCCAAGAGGAGCTTTGCCTTGTTAAAGGGCTGGGTCACAACTCAATAAAGATTTCATGATTTGGCTGATGGGTTGAATCTTTTCTAGCTGGGTTCAGAATTTGGAAAAGGAATAAACCCAAAATAGAAAATAGTGTTGTTTGAAAAACAAACACACCTTACAAATTAGTGTGGAGACAGGCTAAAGTGTGCGGGACATATTATCACCTAAGTGGTAATAAACAGCAGGACTGTGTAATTTGCTGGTGGATGTTAATCATAGGGAACAATCCTTCTTAAATGTCTTGAGAAGTATTTGTTTTCTGACATGACCAGTAAATCATCCCTAATCTAAAACTACATGTAAAATAGTTTCACAACATCTGTTAGCGGCTTTACCACATTTAATAATTAAATGCTTAGCAGTTCTCCTCCCCATAGCATGTTATAAACTCGTCACGCTCTAATTTAAGGTCCATCCCCGGGATGTTATTCATCGGGGATTGCGTGGGGACCAGGGTTCTTTTGGCCATGGCGGTTATAGCGCCACTCTTGTTCGGTGACTGATTGGAGGCTCTTGATATGAGACAAAGGATCAGAAGGTATGAGCAATAGAGGATTGAGCCAAGCCAGCCGGTGACCCAGACCAGCATCAGGGGGACCGAGTATTGCTCATATGCTGGGAGAAGGGGGAATGCAAGGGGTGCAAAGGAAATTAGCAGGAATAAGAGTAGCATCAAAAGTATCAGGGCAGTTATGAACAAAGGAGGTTTATTTTCATTTACCATGGTTACAAGTTCCTTATTAGAGAAAGCTTTCAAAGGGTTACAGTTAACAGAGTGCGAAAGAGTTACAGTTGACAGTGTGCGATAGCTGTGATACAGTTTCAAAAAGCAGAAGTCTGTGTGTGGTGTCTATGCCTTTCTATGTTCCTTATGCTGTAATGCGGTTTCTTTTATATTTCTTAGGCTGCAGCAAGTCTTAAAGGCAAAGATTACATGTGGTTAAATGCTAAAGCTACTCTTATTACACTGCTGTTTCCCCTACCTTTAAAGGGGATTGCAGTCTAACCAACCTGTCCTCCCAGGCTCGGGGTTCTAACCTATGTGTTCCCTAGCCTTATCCCTAGCCAACCTGTCCTCCCAGGCTCGGGGGTCTAAACTGCTTTGGTCCTTGCCCAAGGACCCTGGGTACTAGATACTTCCCGTTACTGCTTCAAAGGTCTGTAGCTACCATGAACCAAAAGTCACCGAGGTCTCTGTGTGCTTGTAACTAGTTACTCACCAAGCTCAACGCCAACGTGTCAGATCTGTCACACCTAGGATCGTGGCCTGACCTTTCTGATCCGCTCCTTCATGCCTGTCCCGTCACCTGCCTGGATCGGGGGTGCTGACGCTTCTGCCCTGGCTACCGTGGTCCCCACTGGCTACCAACCCAAGGGCAAGCCCAGAGATTGGGGCGTCCTGGGACCACGAAGCGTTTCGCTCTTCCCTCTTTGGGGATGCGGGGCTATATTTATAGGGTTTTACTCCCTCTTGCCCCCACTTTTTGGTCTCACACCTTTTTGCAGACGAGCTGCCCTTTTTGCGGATGTTTATCACACCTTTTGCAGACGGGCCCCATGCGACCTAGTTTTCCGAGTTGCGGGCGGCCGATTTCTCGGTACAGAGATGCCGCGTTCCTGGTAAAGCGACAGCCGAGTTCTTGGCATAGATACAAGAGACTTGGTGCTGGGCAAAGAAAACAGAGACCTTTGATAATTGGTTCATGTTTGGGCCTATAGTCATCCTGAACCATCCTTACTATGCCTAGAGCTTTAGCAAATACCCTTAACAAACCCTAATAAATCTTCTACATAAACATGAAGTGAATCATCTTCTGTCTACTGCAAATTGATAGTAAAATTTGATTATTTATTATTGTATAGGTTGTGTGCTAATTTTTTTTTTTCTTGATTTAATTATTAATATTGAACTGGAAAAGTTTTTTTGCCCTATAGTTGACTGCTTTTCAGGACATATTGTTTATTGTTACCAAGAAGTGTCTGCTAGAAATCTCTGCTATGTTTTTTGGTGTTCAAAGTACTGATAGTAAAGATCTGAGTAGCAGTGGTACAGTACAGTATGTTACAGGCACAGGTTTGGTAAAGATCAGCTACTTCCCGCTGCTGTGCTGTGAGCAGTGTAGCACTACATTGACTAAAAATGTATTGTCACGTCAGTTTCTTTACTGTTGAAACATGGAAAGGAGGGGCCAAGATGAAACAGCTTTCCAACTTTTGTCTGACAACGAAACCAAAGGAAGGAAAATCTGTTGTGAACAAATAAATGCTATGTATAGTTGCTACCCCTGCCACTTCCTGTTCCTCTACTGTTTATTTTCACCATGATACAATAGTGCAAATAATCTCATTTTATTTTTAAACAGAAATGGGCCTGGGTAAAATGCCTAAAAGTGAAATCTGGGGAAGCTTGACTTTGGATCTAAACTTGGAAGCTCACAACCACATCTACTCTGTTTGTTTTTAAGAATGGAGCTCTTGAAATGAGGGACCAAATCCAGAGAAAGAGGCTTTATTAGTATTCTCAAGACCTTGTTTGAAGTTTAAATGTTAAATGGGAAGTGTGATATTCCAGAAGTCTTTGTGGGTTCACTTGTACTTGAATCAGAACCAGAATTCCTTTGCATTCATCCTGCCTAACAGAATTAAGTTTTGTATACACCTTCCATTTGTAAACTGTGTATGCTGTACACATTTTGCAAGCATGCTGCTGAGTGTTTGCATTTCTGCAAGCAACAGCTGTGAATTATGGATTGCAAGTTTAACTAAGTGTAATATCAGAATTTCAGTCCTAGAATATTTGAAGTGTAATGAAATGCCAGGGAACCAGCTGTGAATTTTAAGCAAGTTATGTAAAATAATCAGTTGCATCTTAAGGAAAGAAATCCCAAATCAGATACTTTTAAGTGTAAAGATTTCTTATCTAGCCCTCTTAGGGAATATACTCTAGATTCAGAATAAAAATCAAATTCTAAATTGGTAATTCAAGGTCAAGTAAAATTTAATTTTAGGGTTTATTCCAAGAATATAACCAATTAGCTACAATCTCCTTATCAAAATGTGAGTAATGGGATAGAAAGTTGCACTCTGGGCAAGTAAGAGGAATATTGACAATTTCTCACGGTGTGGGTTTAGTAAGATATCAATTGTCACACTCCACTCGGCAGTGCTATTCCAAAACTATGCCGAGATCAAGACCCTGACTGGAATCTATCAAGCCAAAAATCACACTTGGCCAAGGGGCTGAGCTATTGTGATGACACAGCTTGCTGTGGGCACTCTGCTATGAAATGAATATGTGAAGCTGCTGCCTGCATGTAAAAAGCCCTGGGACAAAGGAGTAGCAGCATGGTAAGTGCAAACAATAGCACAGGAATAATATAGAAAGTTTAGGAAATGAAATTAAGAGACCATTGATAGACATATATTTCTGAGTAAGAGACATTCAAGTAACATTAAGGTCCGCGGCTTCTGATTTAAACACACAATACATATGCAGCATTGTTTATTGGCAGGTCATCTACCGGTAATCTCATTATAGAAACCCAATCCCACTCCCACTGAGTTCAAAGGGGCCTTGTCCACCCTGAGTGATATTAACAATTCTCCCATTGTTTGGTCTAGCACAGACCTAGCAGAAGCCAAATATTTTTACGTTTTACTATTTGCATGCTGGTAATGGTGAAGGGCTGCAGCCAGGAATCCGTATGTAAGACACTGTAAAAATGCCTGTTAAGTAGCAACTCCCTATTCCAAAGAGCTGATGACATGGTGGTAGGTAAAAATACCTATTCCTAGTCCTATTCCTAGTCTACACTAATGATTCTATTGTTGCTTGCCCCCAAGGAGCAGCAATGGTGTTAAACCGACCGGGGGTAGGGGGTGGGGGTAACAGCTTTGATTCCCAGTGGGGAAGCAGCTTGGTGTTTTGTGTCAATGGAAGCAGGATCTAACCTATGGTCACCTAAAAAGAACTGTATTCTTCCTCGCAGTCTCCTTACTTTTCAGGCATGTCATCCCACTGAAGTCTACAATGTTATTGCAATCCTGTAATGTTGTTTATTTCCTTGTTGTCTCCTTCCTCTTTCCTACATGCTTTTATCCTTGTATTTTTGTTCTGTGGGATTTTTGGCTCTATTGTATCTTTATCATCTAAATATAGTATTTCAGACTATGTCTCTTTCACTACTGTAACCTTGTCTGCCATTAATTGATTCTGCTTGCAGTTATACCTAGCTTGTATGCTAATCAACTTTAGCAGATTATGCTTTTAATTAGTTCTTTAATATTTCCCCATTCTCATCTGGAGTGATAATGATGCATTGTAAAGAACCTTTCATATGTGTCATTGTGATTGCATCTTGAAAGAAAAGAAGGTTTTGCAAATGGTTTGGGCATGAGAAATCCACAAAATTGATCATAAATCATGTTTTTTCCTCTTCACCTCGGACAGTAAACATGTTTTCCCTATTGGAATAATACATCACAGGTTACTTTTCCAGTGGGGCAGGGTTTTGATAAGCCCCCCTACTGGATCCACTGTTTACCCTAGCTGGCACTGGAGGGAAGGTGGGCAGCTGGGCTGCAGGGAACCCCTGGTCTACAGTATTCTGCACCAATTGTAAACCTCTGGATCTGTCACATCTCTATCCCACAGTGCTGTGGGCCTGATTCTCCACTGACTTGCCCCAGTATAGTTTTTTAATACCTTAAAGTGAGTGTGGGTGAGAAGTTGATTGACCAAGCTCTACTTATCTTTCATAGTCACATTGTTTTATTGATTTGACCCTCTGTACATAAGGGGTTCTGAAAAATAAAAGCACTCTACAAGTATTACTGTGTTAAATTTTGAGCTGCTTACTCACTTATTACTCAGTGTTTATTCAGGCAACTCCCACTGTTGCAAAGAACTGAATAAAAACAGAGTAAGAACCCCCAGCTTTGACCCACTCTTAATAATGATTTGAAGTATCTATTACCTTTAGTACTCTCTGATATCTTATACTGATACCATTACTATATAATGTAATGTTTAACTTAAAGTTGGACAATTTATTGTCTGCCAACCTATGTATCTGACATATTATTTGTAAAAACTTCCCTATAGAAACATCAGGGTTCATTAAATATTCACCAATAGCTATATTCCCTATCAGTTCTTTATAGTTAGGATTTAACAATAATTAAAATGATCACTGGGACAGTTATTACCACAGGGAAAAGCACATATCCTGAGGATTTCAAATATACCTAAAAATTATGCCTCATTTTTGTTTAAGATGTTATTAAGATGTATTTTCACATCGTGTCAGACATGATACTGCCATTAAATACGCTGGCAAGTAGTTCAAAGCAGTGAAGAAATGTATTCATGGTATAAGGCCAATATTAAATCACATCTAGAATTCTAACGCTTTAATTTTTACCCTTGCTTTTGTATTTGAGTATACGTGTTTGAGTTCAGGGCTTGTGAGGTCAGCCGGCTTTCTTTTCTGCAGTTACCTAAAACCTTTTCATGAGAAAAACAGAGATGGCAAAATCCCAGCCTCATTGATATCAAAGGCCAAACTGCCATTGATTTCAGCAAGGCCATGGCTTTCACCCCAAGTGCCACAGCACACTGGGATTGAGTGTCCCCAGTCCTAAACACATATGCCTGAGCTGCCAAATCTAGATGTGGATAACAAGCCCCTCAGCATCTAGAAGTCATTCACTGCCTAAATTTAAGCAAAACATTCTGTAGAGGGCAGTTTTTTTTTGTGGTATTAGTAGATTATGCAGTGCAGAAGCAGGTGTCTGAAAAGGAGTGGCGTAAAAAGGGCAATGAGAACTTCTAGAGCCTAAAGATGAAAAGAGTAACACCAGGTTAGTTGTACTAGTAAGATCTTTACCATTTGAGATCCCAGTCAGGAGAAAATAACTTCTTCCCTGGGTTGGAGGTGCCTTGGATCAAACCCTTAATATTACAGGGCTCAACCTGCAAGTGCTGAACACTCTACCCTGATCCAGCAAAGCAGTTCAGTATGCTTTTAACTTTAAGCATGTGAACAGTTCCACAAGTGTAAGTGCCTTGATAGTTCCAGATCAGACTGGTCAGTATCTCGTAGGATCACGCCTTTACGTCATAGAGCCTTTCAGAATAGTGAGGAAAAAAAATAATAATTGGGACTGGGCAGGAATAATTTTTTGCAGTGTTGATTTTATTTTGAGGTGGCTACAGTTTGAGTGTGCACAAGCCTAAATTCTGCTGTGTTTTTGCTGTTTTTTAACCATCTCTGTTCAAAGTCATATTCTTTATGGATATGGGGCCAAAGCCTGGAGGTCTGACTCATTCTATTTAGGCACAGTCCTCATGAACTTTACGGAATGTGTGCACTGCAATTGGGAAGTGTGACGGTGTGACAGCAACATGTGTGGACATCCCCAAGCTACTTTTGGTCTAGTAGCAGTCCCCAAACTGTGGGTCATGATTCCAAATGGGGTCACTTTGTTAGCAGATGGGGTCACAGCAATCCCAAGTGTTCAGAGGACAGCATTTTACAAAAAGGCTTCCTCCACACAGCGTGACTTCACAGACACTGTATGCCCAAGGTCACATTGCAAGGAGGATGCTATTTTGCTCTACAAAACGGTGCCCTTCATGCTGCATGACCTCGCACGCACTGTAGTGTGTGAGATTATGCAGTCCAGAGGATGCCGTTTTATAAGGCAAAATGTCATCCTTCTTGTGGCGTGACCTGACATGTACAGTGTGTGTGAGGCCATACTGCACAGAGGACACCATTTTTAAATGGCACATTCCATGCTATCTGGGGTAGTGGGAAAAAATACATCTGAAAATAGGTTCATGCAGGGAAAATGTTTGGGAACCATTGCAACATCCAGCCTGCCCAGGACTATGGATAGATACTTGAGCAGCTTCAGCCCATGGTGTCTTGGCTTCACTGAGAAAGCTTTGATCAGATCCATGCTTAATGGGGCATGCTACACATGCTGCAATCGTATCTCCTCACTGCAATATAGACATACCCTTAAAGGGAGCTTTGTCTGAATAAGAACTACAGGATCTGGCCCACTGAACATTAAACAGACAAGGATAATTTATTGTCCATGTCTGTTCTTGTAAAAAAAACCAAAAAAACCCTCCAAAAACCTAACACCTATGGTGAAATCTTGGCCCCATTGAAGTCAATGGTGAAACTCTCATTGATTTCAATATGGCAAGATTTCACCTCTGAAGTCCAAATCTTTCTGTCTGCTCAAAAGCTTCGACTATGGTCACGTCATCACAGCATCTTGCATGGTTTCTTGGGACACAGAAATGTGAGATCCAGAACTTCCTACTGCCCATATGGAAATATTTATTTTAAAAAATGGCATTAAAGTGAATCAGAAAAGAATCGTTCTGGCTCTTGAAAAAGAATTAATAATGGGGAGGAAGTCAACTCTCCAAACCAATGTTAGTCTCTGTGTGCATCTAAAAGTTAAAAAAAAAAAAATTATGACTGCAGGGTAGTCCGTGTTCTAAGTAGAGGAACTAAAATATCATGTTTAGCTGTTCCTCAGAAACCAAGGAAGCAAATATCTAATATTTGTTTCTCAAGTACTTTCCTAATATGATTTTCCAAACCATAAAGTACAACCTCAATACAGTAGGAATGTTTCTGACCCCATTTAGAAATGTATTCATTGAATAAAAGAACTCCTTTAAAGAGAGTTTACCGGAAACAAACAATACAACTTTAAAAATCAAAGTTATATAAATAAAATAAAGAGCTGTTTTCAGCAGCTTGTCCTCATCCACAGATTTGAATGAAAGTAATCCACATCAGTTTAGTGTTCTGTCCAGTTACAAAATCCCAGCACTGGCATTCTTTTCCTCTGTTTTACCAAGAGTTGCGAGAAACGAAAGATATTTCTCATTTGCTGTCAGAAAACTGTAAACAAGAAATAGTGTAAGAGCCACTCAGCCCTCGTGTCTGAAGAACAGGTACAGTAGAGCAAAATATTTTAAGCAGCTTTCATTTCAGTCCTATGTAGTCAGTACTGCCAATTCCAAATGCCCACCAAAAGCACAAATTTTTAAAAAGTCCTCAGAATTTAAGCCAATCTTGTTTATTTTTCATTTGCCTTTTCATTTCTGAGTCTTTAGGGTATAATTGGGACATTTTAAAGCTTTTCTCTACAATCATGAGGGATAGAAAGTGGGTGTTTTTAAAATAGATCAAAGTGGAGTTTCTCACCTTATCTAGATGCTGGAACATTAAGAAAACTGCCAAATATTGCAAGAATCCCAATAAAATCATTAGAATTGACAACAGTATTAACTTCCATTAAAAAATTCGACTGTGCTAAAACCACATTCAAAATCAAGCACTCAAAAGTTAGGAAAAACAAAGTTCCAGTCAACTCTGTACCCAATAGTGATTGACTGCAATGTGGCTACTCATGATGGTAAAGAATATAGCTAGTAGTGTGTACATTCACTAGGACTACTCAGTGCAGCAAACAATGCTCCAGGACTGACCCTATGTTGGGTCTTCATTTAACTCATTCTGAGTATCCCCTATTGTAGTGTAGTAGCTACCTCAAGAGTTTTAGCGGGGTTACCCCCCCATAGTATACTACTAAACAAAACATGTGTCCCACAGTAATGGGTTCAGTTCTACATATTTTACAGATATGCATTTGATAATCACCCATATAAAAAGAAATTAAAAGAATCCACAAAAATGGAAAAGCTAATAAAATTGATTAACTGCAAGTTTAAACATCATTGCAGTGCAAGAACTAAAGTTCTCTAGCATAAACCAATTGAGATATATTTACAGCATGACATGCACATGGCTGTTTTATTTAATGCTAGCATTGTAGAAATATATATTTATACTTTTAACAGATTAACATTTTGGCACAAAAAGCTGTACTGTTTTTTTATGGGGGGAGACAGAGGGAGATAAAATGTGAGAAACAGATTAAACAAGCTTTTAAATGCCAGGAAGCTGAAAAGTAGTGCATCTGTTTCACCATTATCCTGTACATAATACTCTCAAAGAAATCCAGTGTAAAAGATTCAATATCTAGATTTCATTCCAGCAAATGCCTTTGAGCTACTAATGTAGGTCACATACATTTGGCATCCAGTGCAGGTTTCCAGCTGTCTGATGAATACAGAAAATGGTGGAATGTGTTCAATTCCACAGTACTTTGGGGGGTGCATTTCACATTAGAACTATATGTTGCCAGCTTTTAAAGAATGATTTAGAATCTCCATTCCTAGGCTGTTTATCTGAGCAGTTGCTTTCAGAGACTGGCTGATAAAGAATGAAGTGTCTTTCTAATCCCTCTAGTTAGTTGGTAGTTCGCATATGCCCTGAAGAAAGAGGGATTTATGCCCTGATTTTAAAAACGCTATGTATTGTATCCCTTGATGTCCTCATTAGCCATCTATATGTCAAATCATTTAAAAATCTTACTCTGCTCTTGAACTTAGTATCTTGTGGCAATGAGTTCCACAGGTTATATTTGTGAAAGCATATTTTCTTTTATCAATTTAAATTTGTTACATTTCAATTTTATTGGCTGTCTCCTTGTCTTTGATTTAAAGTAAAGCTAAAAGGAAGTACCTGATTTACCTTTCTTAGGCTTTTTATTATTTCCACTGATAGTGAACAACAGTAAATAGATTAAGCCCTAGTTCCTGCATTCTTTAGAAACTAATTTTAGAGCACTGTGGGTTCTACATGAACACTAATTGGCAGGCTTTCATTTAAGTAGCCTAATGGATACAATTTAGGAGTAATTTGTGCCTGTGCTAGATAGATGGTCACTCTGGGCCACTGTTGATAATATTTCCATGGAAACAAGGTTTGTTTGCAGTATAAGTTCTGACATACAACATGTGTTATAGTCCCTGTTTGTGGTGACACCGTGTGTCAGGATTTTCAAAGCTTCCTTTACTTTCTAGTGTATATCTCTCAGTTGTATAGTACAGTAAATTGATAGATAGGTAAATGCTTCCCATTTAAGTAAAGTTTGTGTAATCATTCTTCAAAGTTACACATACTTAGTCAAAAGGCTTCTCCCTGTTAAAATCCTGCTAAAGAATAGATCACTTAGCAAAACTACTTTACAGAATCTTCCTCTCTAGATCTCAATTTGAATATTAGGCCTTGCAACATAAACCATTAGATAGATTCCAAAGGGGTAGCCGTGTTAGTCTATTGTAGAAAGACAACAGAGTCCTGTGGCACTTTTAAAGACAAAAGCTCATGCGATAAATAAATCTGTTAGTCTTTAAAAGTGCCACAGGACTCTGTTGTCATTAGATAGATATTATTGCTGTTTCATTAATGGAGAAACTGAGGTATGCTAAGATGAATTGCCCAAGTTCACATTGCAAGCCAATGGTCCAGCCAGAAATAAAACCTAAGAATTCTGGTCGCATGATCTAATCATTAACTAGACTTTTTCACAGAAAATGTGGCTGTATGTTATTTCTTTAGAATTTTAGTACGGTATGCAAGGCAGAATATGCAGATTGATGGTGAGGAAACAATTTTAGAAGAAGTGAGTGTTGAAGGGGAATTTGAAGGAAAGAATGCAGGGACTTGTCCCAGATAGATTTCAGTGGGATTTAAGTGCCTAAATACTTTTGAGGATCTCATCCTTTGTACTAAAGAAGAGGAGACATTTCCAAAGAGGGGGGTAACATGAGTGAACACATGAAATATATTTTAGGAGACAAACAGAAGGAGCAGTAAGGAAATAGCAGTTGGGAGGAGCATCGCAAGTAGGTGGGAGAATAAGAAGTTCAGCACAATATCAGAGATTTCGGTCATACAAAGAACCAGCCGCCATTAAAATTATCTGAAGTTTCTAGTTATCTGTGTTGTCTCAGAAAAGATTTTCTCCTCTGTAAATTTTTCCCTTCTGGAAAAAACAAAAACAAAGCAAACAAACAAAAAAAGCAGTAATATAACTGTACAAAAGAAGGGGATTTTAACTAATGGGATTATTCATTAAAAGTGTGTTGGTGGTCTTGGTCCAGTTCCTAGGAGATGCGTTTCTGCAACACGATTGGTTCCTTTGTTGGCATCCTCTGCAGAGACAGAATTGAATGACTTGCTCCTTTCACCTTTAGCGATGGGATCCTCCCAGAGCAGGACAGCCGAGTGGCAAATTTGCACAGCCTCTGTCCAGTATATGTCAATCCTGGGAATAATTAGAGGGCTTCATTTTCCAGTGCTATCAGCCTTGCAGCTTTAGCGAGGGCTGAATTCACTTTCAGAGCTTTTAAAATCTTAATTTAAAAACGCAGTTGAGGGATTTGTTCTGCTTATTGTTTACTTTCAAAATCAACCTTGTGTAAAGTACAAGGCTTTAAGCCAGCTGTTGGATTCTTTCTGAGTAGTCTGTGATGGAAAACACCAGTGTAACTTACTATGCAATTCCTCTGAAGACAAGTGAGCTCCAGTTCCTTTGTACTTGTACTGTCTATACTATATGTGCAGCACTGTATTCAGTACTTTAAATCTAGGTGGGAGTAGCAGTGAGTGAACTACACCCCACTTGTGTTGTAGGAAGTTGTAGGGTGCAGTCCTGAAATACATCCCTTGCAGTATGGCACTGCCTTCCCCCTGCCTCACTTTCCCTCATGGATTCCTCAATAACTCACAGCCAAGTCTGTTTAAAAATAACATTCCTGCTCTTCGGAGTCTAATTTATTCAGCAAAACAAACAAGGAGTCCTGTGGCACTTTTAAAGACTAATGAATTTATTTATTGCATGAGCTTTCGTGGGAAAAATCCCACTTCGTCAGATGCTTTGACAATGGGGAGCTTATTTATTCAGGTCTCTTAACATACAGCTCCTTTGACCCACCCAGGCTCAACCCTTTCCTGCAAAGAGACATTTGTATTCCAGTTCTTTGCTGCAGAGTTTTGGGTCCAAAGTCCCTCTTAGCTGGGCAGTTCTGCTGGTCCCACTCTGTCCCCTGGCACTCTCAGGAAAATTCGTCCCACCCTTCCTGCCCCCAGGTCCTTTCCTAGTTTCCTTTAATTATCCTATCTACAGTGCGATCCTTTACCTATGAGCATCTTTAGTTACCTAACTGAGACAAGCTGGGAATGGAGGCCAGGTGACTGCTGATCGTCTATCCTTAGAGGAGCCATGCTTTGGAACAGGGATGACTGGCCCTTGACCCCACTGCTCCTAAAGAGGACAGGCAGGTCACCCTATTACTAGAAGAAATGAGGAAAAAGTTGGAGCAAATGTTGCCATTTTGGGAGATGTCCTCGTTATATCGTAGGACTCTCGAAAGGACTTCCACCCCCACAGTCCTTAAGTAAATATTTCAGCTTGCTTTAGATTTCTCCATATATCTTGTTAGTAAATCAAGGTCCAACCCTGCAAGCTCTCCAAGCACAGAAGAATTCACATTGCAGTAGTAACAAGAAACTTAATCAGGCATTGGGGTCCCATTGTATTAGGTGCTACAAAAAATAAAGAGAAAAAAAAAGAGTTCCTAGTCCTCTGCTCTCAGTCTAGCATTTATGATAAACGGACACCTGGGAGGTGGGGAACAAGATAACCATAAAGAATGCAGGATTTAGGCACTTAAATTGACCTTTTACCTGTACACACAATAAGAAAACTGGAACATCCATTGGCACCCCAGGGAATCATCTTGGGACCATTTAAGAAAGTACTAAATAGCAATCCTGTTTGTGGACAACCCCACTGTATGTAGATTTAGCTGATTATTACTTATCCCATGTCCCATTCTAAACCCATGCAGATATTAATCACTAGTACCCTACATTTTTTGTAGTTAACAAATATATTGGACCAGATCCTCTGCTTCCTAAACCTATCACATCCAACTCCCTGAGGAATCCACTTGCCTGGGGAAATGTCTGGGGGCAGAGAGTGTCACGAATGGGGGGGGGGAGCAGCCCTCAGAGTGTGGGAAGCATCAAGCACAGGGGACACTGCTGGGAGGCTGTGGTGCTCCGGTGTCCAGTTGGACCCATTGAGTGCTCAGTACTTTTGAGAGTCAGATACTTTATAAGACTCCTAAATAAGCTTTCAGGAACTTAATTTTAGCCCCCCTAGCTTAAAAATCTGGGCTTCTGAGTATTGGGGAATTCTTTCCTGCAGGCCTCCCAGGCATGACATTCCCATTGATGTGAACAGGAGGACTGTGCTCAGAGGGTTTGCAAGTGGCCTGATGGGCTCTTAAGCACACAGAATTTTCAGGCCTGTCATGCCAGTCCTCAGTTGTGCCTGGGAAATAGTAGAGTTGGAAATGAAGTCTATACCAGTGAAAGAACAAGCCTTGCATCAAGATTGACTCTTACATGCACAAGATTTGCTCAACCAGTACATCAAAGGACTCACTACCCACCTTAAACTTTGGTAACCCACGCAAGATGACTATCCATTGTTTCTCATAGGTCTTGCAAGCCCCTCTCTGTTGATCTTTCTTAGGCTTTGAACGTGTTTGTTTGTACTTGAATAGTTAATATTTAATTCTTGTTGGTCTGGTTTCTCCTTGTTGTTTTTGGCTCTTTATGCCTCCTGTTTTCTGGAAGCCTTTTCACTGTCCTGTAGAGCTTGAGGAATTCCAGACGTTAGTGTACACAACTTCATTCAAGATTTAAAATTCAGGGGAGCGATAGTCTAGACAGTCCTTATTTGTGAAGTGTAAGTATGCTCATTTTTCCGCAACACTTGATGAAAGGGATGAGAGCAAGTGAATTAGCCGTGTTTTTACACAGTGATTCCTCATTAATCAAGATTAGCAATTCATGAGTTCGGGATAAGCCTGTTTTTGTTCAAGCTGATCTTCACCTCCCTGTTTAGAAGTTGAATTAAAGGCAAGTTTACTTGCATTATGCCACTTGTGACAACGTATGAGCTGATTAGCTTGTAGAGTACTGATTAGTTTGCAGCTGTCATAGTAGAAAACTATGAATTACAATAGGATATGCAGATAAGCCTGTAGTGATATCTTGTGGTATGGAATCAAATGAACTTTGTTTTAAAATTCAAATGACAGAATTTCTTAAATTGTAACCTATAATAGACTGTGTACATGTCCAGTAGCTGAATGAGTATGCAAATCTTTCCTCACATCCAAACACCTCACATAATAAAAATCGTATAGAAATGTAGGACTGGAAGGCGCCTCAATAGGTCATCTAATCCATTCCTCTATTGATGAAGGTCTAAGTGTTATCTGTTCTAGACCAGTGTTTCTCAAACTTTTTGATAGTACAGACTTGCTGCCTTCCTAAACTGTGTCAAGGAAATCTCAGGGACCGGTGCCAGTCCACGGAACGGTTGTCAAGAAACACTGATTATGACCATTCCTGACAGGTGTTTGTTTAACAACCTGTTTTTAAAAAACCTCCAGTGATAGGGGTTCCACAATCTCCTTACATAATTTTTCCAGTGCTTAACTACCCTGACAGTTAGGAAGTTAGTTCTAATGTCTAACCTAAATGTTCCTTGCTGTGGTTTAAGCTCACAGCTTCTTGTCCTGGCCTCAGTGGTTAAAATGATCATGTTACGTCAATCACAACTCTCTATTTTCTTGTGAAAATTGTGATTAGAATAAAAGTGACATTTCGCTTAGGATGTAGCTATAAAACATCCATTAATAGGCCTGATCCTACACTCCTTATTCAGGCAGAACTTGTATGGGCTTTAATAAGAGCTTTGCCTAAATAAAGATTGCAGGAGACTGGTCAAGTTATGAAGGTATTACGGAAAGCTTACTCGCCAGTGGGTCAGTACTAGGATTATTAACAAAAGATCAAATTTACACTTGACGGCACCTGTATCGGTATATGCCCTGGCCTCTATGGGTTTCACCCTTAGAGAAGCTAGGCAGTGGTATTTGCCAATCTTCCCTTATGGATTTTCATCAAAAGGTGGGGAAAGATGTATGTTATAGCCAAGGCTCCATAGGAACCCTTTTGGCAAAGGAAGATGAACATGCAAATCCAGCTCTGTTGCACCTCCCATCTAGGGGTGGAACACTATGACCCAGATCTTCAAAATGGTATAAATATTGTGAGCATTCCAATGTAGGTCTTCCTCAGTCTCTCTTACTGAAGTTGTTCCATTTTAATTAAATATTCATTGGGCCAAAGAGAGAGTTAGAATGACTATAGCCTAGTGCGTAGAGAACTGAGCTGAGAGGTGACAGAACCCTGTTCAAATCCCTTCTGCTCATCAAGTAGAGCTGGGACTTAAACTAGGGGTGTCCCACATCACAGAATTATAGAAATGAAGTCCTAGAAGGGACTTCAGTAGGTCACCTAGTCCAGTCCCCTGCTCTCAAGGCAGGACTAAGAAATAACTAGACCATTCCTGACAGGTGTTTGTCTAACCTGCTCTTAAAAACTTTCAATGGTGGAGATTCCACAACATCCCTAGGTAATTTTTTCCAGTGCTTGACTACCCTGACAGGAAGTTTTCCTAATGTCTCTTCTAAACCTCCCTTGATTCAATTTAAACCCATTGCTTCTTGTTGTCTCCTCAGAGGTTAAGGAGAAAATTTTTTACTCCCTCCTTGCAACAACCTTTTATGTACTTGAAAAGTGCTATATCCCCCCCCCCCCCCCCAGTCTTCTCTTCTCCAGAGAACCATTTTTATTTGGTTACAAAGCTAACTACTCCCTGCTCAGTGATTCTTGAATTCTTTTCTTCCTCGAATTTCAGATATCCCAAAGAGTTTCTCAAACTGCAATTTATAGCAGTTTAGGATGCATGGCATTTCCTGTGGAATTGTGTATTATTTCCATATGAATACCGAGAGGCTTAATAGTGATTCATGTTTTTACAGTAATACACAGTGACTGGATGATTCTAATCTTTGACAAAGTGATGGGTTGTTACCTCACCGCTAATAGCAGCTTTTCACTTCCTGGATAATGGTGGCAAGCAACACACTTTAACTACTCGTCCAGGAAAAACTTGAAGCTTCTTTACTTTGCAAAGCTTGTTTAATTTTTACTGGTTTTCCCTCAAGTCAACAACAGTTCAGGTCACTTACATGTTCAAATCAACACTTAACACAAATCTACCATCCAACTATAATTTATAATGGTGGATCTATAATACATCATGTGCCAAATCCTGTTCTGTATTGGTTGGTTACACTAAGGAATGTGGAAAAATGGATGCAAAAGGAGACACTTTTTGGCCACACTGTACCTCAGACATGCATCATAGCACAGGATTCCTACCTAGCACCCAGTGGCTGCGTTTACACTGGTAAATTAAGTCGACTTAAGGAGGCTTAAGTCGACTTAATTTACCCTGCGTCTACACTACAGTTTTCTTAAGTCAACTTAAGCAGCTTCCTTAAGTCAACTTAAGGAAAATAAAGTCGACTTAAGGAAAATAAAGTCGACTTTATAACACCACCTTTCTAGTAGACCTAAGGCTTAAGTCGACTCCCTAGAGTCAACTTAAGCCAGTGTAGGCGTGGGGTAGCCCTAAGTTGACTTAGGGCTACACCAATGCCCTCCCTGCTGGGGGGGACGACACAGAGGGAGCCTGGCATGCCCTGCCCACCCTGCCCCTATGCCCTGCCAGGATCCCTGACCACCTTTGCCCCATTGTACCTAGGTACAATGGGACAAAGGCTGAGCCCCCTGGCATTGGGCAAGGGATGCCCCCTTGCCCCCGTGGACCTCCCCTAGGTTCCCCTAAGCCCCTAGAAGTCGACCTAGGCATCCAGTGTGGATGCTCTAGGTCGACTTTCTAAGTTCCCCTTTAAGTCGACTTTAATTTTAAGATTCCAAAGGGGTAGCCGTGTTAGTCTATTGTAGAAAGACAACAGATAAATAAATCTGTTAGTCTTTAAAAGTGCCACAGGACTCTGTTGTCTTTAATTTTAAGTGTAGACACACTAAGTCAACTTAACTAAGTCGACTTAGTTAAAGTCAACTTAAATTAACAAGTGTAGACATAGCCGGTGTGCTGGTAAAGCGACCCTCTACTGCATCCACCTAAACATGGATACTACAAGGGAGCATGGTCTGATGGGAAGGGGACATGATCCTTAATGACCATATATATTTTAAACAATCCATGCTGTTTGCAAGGACTGAGCCCTCCTTTCTTTGGCTATGTCTACACTAGCAATTTAGGTCGACTTAAGAACGCTTAAGTCTACTTAAATTATTCCATGTCTACACCGGGCTTTCATTCAATCGACTTAAGGGCATCCTTAAGTCGACTTAATAACTACTGCCTGTTAGGACCTTATTAAGTTGACCTAGTACCGGTGTGTACGCCCTAGGTCGACTTAATTCCTTAAGTCGACCTAGGGCTGGGGGAAGGGAGCCGTGGCTTGGGGTCAAGGGAGCCCCAGCTGGCGACTCTCTTCCCTGGGGCTCCCTTGTCCTGGGAGCTGCAGGCAACTGTCTTCCCCAGCGATCCCCAGACAGGGGAATCTCTGGGGATTCCCGGTCCATGGAGCGCTGGAGAAGACAGCTGCTGGCACTCTGCAGACAGGGGAACCTCCAGGAATTCCCTGTCCACGGAGCACTGGCAGCTGTCTTCCCCAGCACGCCACGGACAGGGGATCCCCAGAAGTTCCCCTGTCTGCGGAGTGCTAGAGAAGACAGCCGCTGGCACTCCAGGGACAGGGGATCCCCAGAGGTTCCCTTGTCCAAGGAGCACCGGCGGCTGTCTTCTCCAGTGCTCCACAGACAGGGGAACCTCCAAGGGGGGGGTGCGGGTCCCGGCAAGAAGGGAGCGCAGTCTGGGGCTCCCTTCTTGCTGAGACTTACGAGTCCCGGGGAGAAAGGAGCCACAGCTCCCTTCTCAGTGGGGAGCCAAGGCTCTGTCTACACTTAAAAATTTAAGTCGACTTAACAGAGTCGACTTAACTTTTTAAGTGTACACATAGCCTTTGAGCCTTAAGCAAAGGCTCATGCCTAGCAAAAAAAAAATATCTTGAGACAGATCCTCAGCTGATATAATTACTGTAGTTGCGCTGAAATCAATGGAGTTACATTGAATTAGAATCAGAGACTCTGGTCTCTTCTTTCTTTGATGTTTAACCACTGCTGCTTCTTGTTTGCTGCAGTCTAAATGTGATGGGCAAAATTTGCAAACCTGTGTTCCTAAAGCTAGGCTCCTAAGTCAATAAAAATGGCATTATTTCCAGTAATGCTGAATACCCAGAAATCCCACTGAAGTCAATGGGGGCTTCATGTCCTCAGAACCTCTGGAGATAAGTTCACTTTTATATAGATGCCTAAATGAATACTGAACAAGGACTCTAGTGCCACTTTTAAAGACTAACACATTTATTTATCACATGTGCTTTCCTACAAAAGCTCATGCAATAAATAAATTTGTTAGTCTTTAAGAGTGCCACTAGACTCCCTTTTTGCTTTGCTGAACTAGGCTAACACGGCTACCCCTTCGTAAATGTATATTGTATGTCAGGGCCTAATTTCCCTGTGGGGAGTTTTAACTTCTCTTTCTTCAACAACAGTTTATGCAGCCATTCCCTTCCGGTCTCAAAATATTTCAGGGTTGGTTTTCCAGAAGGGGCTGGATGAAGTTTTGGTATGAATTGCCTTTATCTCTTAGACATGTCCTGTAATTCTTGATACTAGAACTAGAGCAAGAAAACTGGAACATTTGGAACCAGATCCTCAGCAGATGCAAGTCAGTATAGATCCACTGATTCAGTGAAACTTATTCAATTTACACCAGCCAAAAACTGACTATCCACCAGAAGCAATTGGTCTGAAGAACAAATATCCAATAAAGTATGAAACAACACTTGCACTTCTGTATTAAGCTAGATCCATGACTGTCAATGAGTTCAAAGTAAGCTATTATAACTGTCATATGTTATATTATTTTCTATATATACATACGACCAGTATAAACTAGGTCAGACTACTGCTAAATAAGGCTTTTATCCAGGACTAACATTAGAGTTTGATACACACATGAAAAATTTGTCAGGCGACGGCTGGTTTACATTTACAGAAATCAATATGAATTTGTCTTAGTAGCTCTTTCCAACTAGAACTCACAATTTGGGAAGGAAAAGTTACGCTTTTCATGTCCTCTCTCCAATCACCCCTTACACCATCTAGCTAACAGCATTTGAGGTTTTTGTCTTTAAATCTGACACCAGTTAAATAAATAAGATGATTTATTTAACTTACCCTCAAAACAAACAATTGGCACTTTTCCTATTGAAAACGTATTTACTTCAAATGAGTACATTGCTTTGCTAGTAAAGAAGTCACTGTGTGACCTGTGGTTCCTTTTTTAAAAAACATCAAACAACAGTGAAGCTTTCCGTTTTATTTGAAAAGCTGAGTAACCCTCTGGTTATTTAACATAACACCCAGCCCTAAATTTAACAGTTACTTCTTTCAGGTCCTGACCCAAATCTTGTCAATTGAGTTCAAGGGATCCTGAATCAAATCCAGAGCTTTGTTTGGTTTTCTAGTGACTTACTCTTTGTCACACAGTGTACTGTGCACTTTTTGCTTGCGCAAGGCAACAGAATTCAGAAGTTGCTAGTCAAGAAGAGATGGGATTTAGAATGCCTTGTAAACAGAAATTAAATGACTGCTTTTGCAGCATCATATTGTATAGATAGTATTTTAGTGACAGGAATCTGTAGAATAATACAATCTGATAATAAATATTTGGTGTAGTAAGTTGGTCCCCCTCTTTTATACAATTGCACTAATTTCAAAGTAGAAATTCTATTTTCTTACAAGAGCAAATGATTTTCTGCTAAATGCCTGAATTTTCCACTTCCTTAAATGTGTAAATATTTTTCTCACTACCCTGAGTGACCAATATTTTCTACAGGATAACTGATTTTTTTCCTCCTCCTGAAATCCCTGCTCCTTTGCTGAATTTTACTTCTCCTTGAGATTACACCATCTAGAAAAGAAGAGTCTTTGGGATGGAAAGAGAGAGATTAGAGTTTAATGGGCCTAATTTTTCATCAAATTCTCCAACGAACAAAGGCATGGCCAATAGTTCTGAACCTTCATTCAATCTATTCTTACTCACATTGTATTCTGGGTGATGGACAACTTAAAATGATCATACCAGAGGAAGATGTAATAAATATAATGAAAGTACAAGGATAGAATATACATTATAAGAATGCTGTGCAGTCCTACTGCTTAGATCTGCGGCTATATCTACAAAGACAATTCTCTTAGGGACCCAATCCAGCAGGCCTTACTTTGGGAACACTCCTATTGTACTTCGATGTGTTTTGTACCCAAAAATTGTCTACAGGATCAGGTTCTCAAGTGATATTGCCAATGTCCTGTGCCAGTTACATTTATTGGACAAAAATTCTCCTGTAGAATAAAATACAATCTTATTTTAGTTCACCCATTGAAACATGACCAAGGAAACACTGTTCATACTATCTGTTTTTGTTACCTGGCATTCAGTTCACCAATATACCTGCCTCTTTAATTATTAAATCTTATCAGTCAAAGCACAGTACTGTTACCCTTTCCTTAACAGTTACATTAGCTAATGTTTACTGGTTTTCCTTTCTCCCTCTGTCATCTCAGCGTCTACACCCACAGCTACTCAGTTCAAAGGAAAACAGGTGTTCAGACAAGTTTTAAAATGTGTTAATTTATTGTTGTTTCTTTTGTTATCTTTGTTGTTTATTTCAGTATCTTTTTTTTTAAATCCCATGACATTTAACAAGAATAGCAAAAAAAAAAAATTATTATTTTTTCTGGACCCAACTTTCCAAGCTATACCTAGTACTAAGGTAAATGAATACTAGTACTACCCTGTTCTCAGTAGTTAAAATACTCTTGCACATGGTACAGTACTAAGCTGATGAGAGTTAAAAGTATATTTGTGGACATATGTGAATATATTCTTTGGTTGTTAAGTAAATAAACACAGCGGCAATTAAGTTTCTGACCTTTTGAAAAATTAATGATTGGAACAAATCCAAATTACTTATGGGATAGCTTTATGTAGCTGTGACTGCAATTCATTATGTCAAGATAAAAACAAGAGGTAATTGAATTGTCATCTCCAGCAGTATGTGGTTTGATGTGCTGACATACATGAATTCATCACACATATATGCACATACACCTAAAATAAGTTTAGAGCGTGGTTTAACAGATCCAAGACAGGTAATTAAAATTTGAGACTGAAACCAGGGGCAAAATACATCTCTAGGGTAATTCTTTGAAGTCGTTGAAGCCAACGGAGCTATCAGCCAGTGAATTAATCTGGAGACATGCCTGGAAGTTACGTCTTTGAGCCTAAATATTCAAGATGAAATGAAATGGGACTCTAAAAAAGGCAGGATAGGAAATATTGAAATGACACCTGGTCTATCTCTAAATCCTACAATGACACGAAGATGAGCTTTTCCAGATCTACATTCCATGAAATCAAAAAAAATTACCCTCTATTCTCAGGTGTTCCAATTAGACAGAGTAGAACCCAGGTCTAAGCATAATGAACAATGGTTAAAGACATGCTTTGTAGCTCTAAATCCATATGTGATGGGGTACACTAGCCCTGCAAGAGCTGAATTAGGCCAGGTGGGCCCATTCAACCAATTAAGCTGAAAGGGGGAGAGGGTGAAGTAGATTTAGGCTGTCTAGAGGTTGCTAATTAGGAGGAAGTTCACCTATAAGGGAACAGGCAGGGCTTCTAGAAGGCCAGGAGGCTGGCAAAGGGGAGCAGCAGGGAAGAAGTCTGCAGTCCCTCTTCTTGAGATAGGAGAGAAGGGATGACAATAGTAAGGTGGATATAAATGCAGACCTTAACTGCTTACTACAGGACCCTGGACTAGAACCCAAACCAGCGGGTGGGCTTAGGTTCCTCTGCCATCCACTGCAGAGTGGTACTGTATGGAATTGTGATTGGGAAGACTGCCTGTGGGAAGACTGTGGGAGTTACATAGTCAGGGTAGTGGGTGTGAGGACTGCCTTGTGGAGAGAAAGATTGAAAGACTTCTCCACAGTGTGACCTGGCTGAAGGGCTGAATCTCAAAGTGGCTGTAGTGCCACTCTGATCAGGAGGAGACTAGCAATGGTAGAAGAGAAGAAAGAGGGTGCTGGACTGAGTAGAGATAATCCACAGTCTTGCCAGCAGTGAGTAGAGTGCACCCTAACACCATGTTTCTTGTACCTATATTTAAAATAGTGGGTCAAATCGTAACCTCACTGAAGTCAATGGGAGTCTTGAAACTGACTTCGGTGGAGCCAGGATTTCACCCTCCATGCGCAAATATCTAAGGATACATCTAAACTGGCAAGTTAGGTCAACTTAAGGAGGCTTAAGTCGACCTAAACAAAGCCACGCCCTCACTGGGCTTTTATTAAATCGACTTAAGCCCTTCCTTAAGTCAACTTAATAAGAGCTTAAGTCGACTTAATAACACTTCGTTTGAGGTTGACTTAAGCCTTAAGTCAACTTCTTAATTCGACTTAAAGCCAGTGTGGACAGGGAATAGTGATAAGTCGACCTTATTAAGTCGACTTAAAGCCATTAAGTCAATGTAAGAAGGCTGACTTAAGTCGACTTAAAGTATTGCCTCTCTGTTAGGTCAACTTTAAGTCAACTTAAAGTCGACCTAAAGTCAACCTTGTTAAGTCAACTTAACTTTGCCAGTGTAGACATAGCCCATGAGAAATGGATGGAAGTTGGAGATTTACCCAGGGTTAATATCAGCACTCTGGGTCTATCTGTAATGACTCATCTGCACACTTCAGCCTCATTTAGTCCTTTTCATGAAGAGATTCCAGTGAGATTACACAGCATCTCCTGGGCTTATCTGATTTTCATGTATTATATACTGGTGCCAAATATATAATAGAAGATGTTGCCTACTAACACATTCTTTACATACTACTTAACCTTACTGATCAATAACAGAGATGCTGAAAATTTGTTTGTGGTACGTCAAACCTGAGGACAGGCAACTAGTCTGCAAAGGCTATAATTGATTTGAATCAAGGAGATTTACTGTACTAGAATTCTCCAGCTCAATGAAATTCTACTTTTTTGTACTTGTTCAGACAGTACTTGAAAGAAAATAAAGCTATCCATGCCAAGGCAGAGTAGGAAAGACAGATGTTAACATTAATTAAATAAAGCACATCTTCATCATTGACATAACATCCTTACACGCCCCAAATGAGAACAAGGCCCTATTGTACGAGGCACTGTACATACATAGTGAGACACTCTCTCCCTACCCCAGTCCTCCAATTTACAATTTAAATGAACAAGACAGACTAAAGGTGGGAAAGAAAACAGAGGCGCAAAGGTGAAGTGATTTGCCCGAGCTCACACAACACATCATTGGAGAAGCTGGGAATGGAACCAGACTCTCCTGACACCCAGACTAATGCCTCCTTCACCAGAGCAGTCTGCCTTGCTGCTCTAGTGAGACGAAATGGGGATGGGGGTGACATTTTTTTTTTAAATTGGGGGGAAATAGAATTACAGTGTAAGCAGGAAAATTCTAGAAGATGTATAAATGTACTCCAAACCTCTCTGAGCAGTTTCCATCAAAATTACTGTTCTCTGCCAAGGACGCAACAGGGATGACTAATAAAGTTGCCAAGTGGCTGAGGAACATAAGTCTCCATTTTATGAAGTGACTTCAGCACTTAAACGCCTAAGTTTAAAGGTCACTTAGGAGCTTTTGAAAATATTATCTGCTATCTATATACCATTGCATATTCATCCAAGTAAAATGATTTTGCAGGAAGAAATAATTAACACTGATCTCTGCACCTTTCAAAGGTAGCAGTGAAACCTCTCATTCACAAAGTACAGTACAAACAATCATTCATGAATGGAGGTTCTTGTAAACAAAGTAAAACAACTCTTCAGTTTCCTTCCCTCCTTCCCCTACGTGTGCAACTATGAGGCTAACAGAGCAGAGGATCAAACTAATACAGCAGAATTAGCTATCAAACTCTTGACTCTGAGCCAGACAGATTCAGAGTATACCGTGAATCAAAGGATCTGCCAAGTCCCATCCAGCACCAACGTCCCTGTTGGAGACCTACTGACTAGAGCCAGAGTATTGGACCCATCAGTGTGGCTGTATGACATACTCTGATCAGCTTCTCCTCCACTGCTAGAATTGCTACTGCTTGCTAATCCAGAATGAGAAGACTAACAGCTTTTGCCATGGACTTCTTCAGTGGTGCCAGGATTTCACCTTACGCCAAGTCCTTACCCTCCTAGTGGAGGGCGGAGTGGCCCCTGGACATCATAGGGAGGGTTTTAAAAGCCTGCCCCTCAAACTGTGTTCCACTAGAGGGAATGCACTGCAACTACAAATGTGTATAGGAATTTTCCTGCTAAAAAAATAAGTGTATCCAGATGTAGTTTAAAAACAATATACAATAACATGAGAAAGTTAAAAGACAGATGCACAAGAGAAATAAAAATATAACAAACCTATAAAAACTCAGGATAAAAAAACCCTGAAGTCTGGCATCTCTGTGCAGTTGTCACACATTGCTGCCAGATTCAAAATTAGCAGCCATCCGGTTTCCAGCTATAGTTTTATTTATTTGTTTATTTGTACATACGTACATACTTATCTCCTGAGGCCAAATGTCCCTATTTAATTTCTGGCTGGTAATGCTGCTCCATGTGGAATCCATCAGCCTTGTATCTTTCTTAATCTTTCTTCCCCAGGTTCAGTGGTGGCCATCTCTCTGCCCTCCAGCCTTTTGACTCCCAGTCCAGGACTGGCCGTGGATGCCTTGTGACAGAGACCCTCACGACATGACCCAAACATCCTTTTTTCAGAGAAGGCTTATGGATTCATGGTCTTATGTACTCCCTTGTTCCCCAGCACAACGCTGTAATATTTCTCTATAAACAAGTAGTTCTTTTTGTACAAACAGCCCTTGTGAGTGTGGTCTTCTTGGTGCTGAATAACAGCTCACTTTTTCTGTATTATTGTAGTTCTACTAAACTATTCACAGTCCTCAGCAATCTGGCCAAACTCTACTGAGAATGCATTACTACGCTTGGTGGTGCCAGCCACTTAAACCCAATGTTACTACCACATGGTACTCCAAGAATCCACTGACCTCCAGTATTAATGCCAACGCTGATGTGACATATTCCTGTAATAAATGCGAACAATTTATTGTTTTCAATCTTTTATTACAGAATTTATCATCATAAGGGTTGCTGGTTTATGGTAAGTCAGTATCCTTATCAAGGAAAATCTTATTTCTAGAATGACATTTTTCATGCCCTTTCTTCTGTACTACTTTGTTTCTCTTCTACCATTGCTGTCTCTTGGCAACAAATTGTTTGAGAAGTTCAAGGTCACATTTTCCTCTGTTAACCTCCAGACATTTACTAAGACACTCACATGGCAACTAAGACTTTAAGGACAGAAGGCACCATCATGATCATCTAATCTGACCTCCTGCACATTGCAGGCTTCAGAACTTCATCCACTCACTCCTATAATGGACTCAAAACGTCTAGCTCAGTTACTAAAGTCCTCAAATCTTGATTTCAAGTTACAGAGAATCCACCACCTACTCTAGTTCAGACCCACAATCAACCCATGCCCCACGCTGCAGAGGAAGGTGTAAAAACCCCAGGGTCTCTGCCAATCTGACCTTCTATATTTCTAGCTTCTCACAGTGATGGAACTGCACATAGAAAGTTGGGAGTGAAGAGCAGAAATGGGACTACGCAGTCGAGCAGGGCATTCCTCAGGTTATTAAGAATTTGGGGGACATTCCTCCCTATGGGTTGCACCTACAGCATCTCACTTCCCATCTAAGCCTTCATATTGTGTCACCAGGCTTGGAACTGATGAGGTCTTTGATGGGGACAATCATGATGAGGACTTTAAACACATTGTTAAAACTTTATGGGCTTTTTAGCAGCCTGAATGCCTGAAGCAATGCAGTGTATGACCATTTTGTTTTGAGTGGTGTCTGTCTTGAAGGGCATCACTGTAGATCAGTTCGGTAGATGGGCAGCTAAAACAGCCATGCTCATCTCTTCTTCTAAGCACTGAATGAACAATTATTCCATATGTAACTTTCACAAACCTTTCAAATGCAATTTAATTTGCTCTCTAGCAGAATAGCTTTCTTGACCTACAAGTTTCTTCAGTGCCAACACTTCATACAATAAAAATCTGTACTGCTTTTCAAGTTATTTACTTGACCACTGAAAAGGAAAGGTGAGAACACCAGTTTCTACATGTACAAGTTTGCTGATATTCATCCGAAAAATAATGAATAGCATTCCTGTATCTCTCAGCCTAGAGGTATTTCTTATATCTCTATTTAGTGGAATTGTTTCTATAAGCACTGAATTCTTAGAGGGTCAGGCATTTAACCCTACAGATCTACTTGTCAACTGTGTTTTAGATTGCCTTTGGCCGATTTCCCTCGCAACAGGAATGTAACAGACACTAAAGGCCAAAATAAAATCAATGAAGTCTCCAAATAAATTACAAGCACACTAAGTGCAGTGCTGTCAGCTTTAAAGGTCAGATTTCTGTGTTGTGAAAATTCAGCCAACGCAATGGGAACTTAATGTGTAAACAATGTTTTCCATTGTATTCCTTTAACTGCCATGGCACAGAACTCATCCGTTCCCAGAGATTGCCATACTTTGAAATTGATAGCAATAGATACTGTAAAAGCAAAATAGTATTTGAAGAAAAATAAACAAACAAAAAATGCATTTACCAGGAATGAATTCAGGTGGTAGTCATATTGAAGTCAGGCAGAGAGCTCAACCCAAACAACAGGAATGGGTTATAAATCATTGAAACCCAATATCAAAATAAAAATTGACTCTCTAGCCTAAGAGGAAAGTTTTCAAAAGCAACTGAAGGCCAGAGTTTTAAAGGTGTATAGTTGCCTAAAAATGCAGTCAATAGGAATAAAGCACCTAGGTGTGCTTGAAAATCCCACTAGGTGCTTAGCTGCATCTTTAAGCACCTAAATACCTTTTTAAAATTTTGCCTAAGTGACTTACAGGCTTAATCATCATTTCGACGTAGGCTTCAGAGTGTCTAAATCATTTTTTGAAAATGGGATTTATTTCCAGTGCAGGACCATGACAGGGCCCCTTTACTCCTCTGTGTGTGTATAAAGAATGGCTGAAGATTGAGCCCTATATCACCTGTGATACATCATGTGTTTTAATACACTTTGTTCTTCAGTTCAATCAAAATTTGCATTCACCATCAAAAGCACAGTGAGAGATCCTGGCCGCCTTCTTTGATGCATGTTCCATTAACATTAACATGAGTTGGGGATTGTATCAAGAGAAGAATAGATCCATTAATTGAAAAAGGACCTAGCATTAATACCAAACCACAAATATCTTCAGCTGGGAAGCCATTTCATACCAAGAAACAGACTGGCAAATGTCACTATGTGTTAGGAAAATAACAGTAGTTATGGATTCTCTTCTACACATTTTATAAGCTTCCCTTTAAATAAATAGCTGACCTACTTTCAGATCACAGTTTCAAACTCCCAGCAGTTCCCTTTGATTGCATAGATTCTTGGAACTACCTTTTCTTCTATTGCAGATTTTACAAAGTTTACCATGTTACACTGCAGAAATTCAGATATATTGTGCAATCCATGCCACAAAACATTCTTTTACGCTTATATCATTTGATTTGTCCCAAGTCCTCTTAAAAATTGCTTCTCATCATAGACCTAATTCCATGCATATCAAAGATTCCCCACTGGCATCACTGGAGTTTTGGATGCAGAGTTGGTTTCCATTTCTAAATATTTTAACCCTCATAAAAAGCAACTTCTGTATTTTAAGAGAGTTGCATGCTAGAGGCACCCAACTCCCACTAATGTCTCTGGACCAGAATCTGTACTGGCCATGGAAGTCAGTACCTCGTATGCTAGTGCAAGATCTTGCCCCAAGTTAGGAGTGATGAGGTTGTGTGCCAGTGAACACTTTGGTGCAGGAAAAATCAGTAAAAAACAATTTAGTTCTTGCACTAGCAAGAAGGATTTCATGGTACTAAGATACAATGTATTTAACATTATTCCAGCTACAGCAAATGCTGCAGCTGATAAGATTGAATTTCAAGAAATCCCCAACTCTCATTGTCAAGGGACTCAAGGCAATGTAGGTATTGATTTCAAGATAAATGACTTTATAGATCAGAAAAGCTCTTGCTTCCTTTTCCCACATTTCTTTCAAATGTTACAGGCCAAATTCATTGGAGGTATAAATCCATTGAAGCCAGTGCAGTTGTATCAAGGATAAATTTGAATCCTTGGCCTCTGTATTTGCCATAAAATGCAATGACTGTTCTAACTTTTGCATTAATTGTTTGCTGTAGTGTAGAACTCTATATGTTTACATTTCATTGGTGACTGTTACTGTTCTCTGAGGTAGTTTCTGCATTACCAAACACCATCTACTTGCTCAGTACGTGGGTTTACGCCCAATCTTACAGGGCATTGAGCTCCCTCATCACCCCCTGAACTGTTTGATAAACATTTATAGCATTTGACCTTGGGGGCTTGCTGTTTGCATTACTGAGGGAGAGGGGTACCACCCAGAAAGGTTCTTTCACTGTTAAATCTTGAGTTCATGGATCCCCAGGGTCAGCAATCCTATCAAAATCCAAGCGATGAAATGTGGCAAAGTACAAGGTAGACGTTTCCTTGGACTAATGAAAGTAACTAGATTGAAAACAGTGGGGTGAAATTGCATGTTAACAAGAAACATACATAATAGAAAACAACCAAGGCATCATTGCAAACTTGAGAAGGTGGGTCAAAGTAGATGTACCCCTCACACAGAGCCCATCCTAAAGGGTGTTTGGAACTCCAAATGGGATTATACCCAAACATACTATTTATTACATTCTTATTTACAGCTAAAAGGAACATGGTTTTGTCCCAGAACTCTCTAGAGTCAGTTGTTCTGTCAGTCTTGCAGAGGGTGGCTTGGAGCACTATGCTTGACTACCAAGCCAGCATAGGTACCTCCAAAATATCTCCTGGTTGCCTCAAACTCAGCAGTACACACCAGAAGCATTATCTTTTGGGATTTAAATAGCAAAATTAGAAAGCATTCTTTAAATAAAATCTTCTAGACAGGCATAATCCCTTGCAGGGCTGGATCAAGACATGCTGAGGCCCTAAACTATGTCAAGATTTACAGGCCCCACACCATAACAAAATAAATAAATAAAATAAAGAGAAAGAAGTGTATTATATTCTAACAGAAAGGGCAATGAAAAAATAAATGATAAATCTTTATATTTGCATATATACATAGGTAAAGATGCAATGAACAACTAATAATCTAAACAAAACTTGCAAAAAACCTTATTTACATTATTAAATACCTCATGATTTCTTAATTAGCATATATTTAATACTTCACATAACACAATAATTAGGTGTCCCCCAATGAAATTAATAGGAAACATTTCTTCCCATAACACACAGTTAACCTATTTAACTCTTTGCCAGAGGATGTTGTGAAGGCCAAGACCAAGGCCAAGTGTTCAAAAAGAATTAGATAAATTTATGGAGAATAGATCCATCAATGGTAGGATGGATTGTATGCAACACTATGTTCTGAAATGTTCCTAGTTTCTTTTTGCCAGAAAGTGGGACCAGATGACAAGGGATGTTGAATAGCTTCATGACTGCCTGTCCTTTTCATTCCCTGAAGCATTAGGGACTGGCCTCTGTCAGAAGATAGGTTACTGGGCTAGATAAACATTGGTCTGGTCCAGTATGCCCATTCTCATGCTCTTATGTAAAAATTAATTAAAACATAAAAAATGTTTAGTACAGAAACTATCCAAGATAATGACCTCTCAAGATAGTGATAATGTGAGATAATGACCATGGCAAATAAAGCATTTTAAAAATCTTGGCCTACTAGGAAACATTTATATAAGTTTCTCAGTCACAAATCTAGCGTTCTGGAGCAAAGTCACTAAAACACAGTTCAACAAACAAATGTTCCTTTAATGTGCCTCTCCCTTCTCCTGACACCATACCCCACCCACTGTGTTGTTCTCCTTGGTCAGTACTGGAGACACAAAGTTCAGAAGTGATTTTGCATGAGTTCACCTTCCAGGGAAAAGGGGGAAAGAAGGCACCATCTGCTGCTACCTCCACACTGCGACCTGACTTTTCTGATTTTAGGCCTCAGTGGGGTAACTTATGATGATGCAGGCTGGCAGTCTCTCCACGGAAACACTGTGACTGTCCCATAACAGGTCTAAACTAGTACTTATCAGTGATTTTAGCTATAATGGTCACTTAAAATAACAAAAGACTCTGTATGGAGTCTAACTAAGAGCTACAAGCATATTTGACCAGCCCAATCCTTGTTAAAAGATAGAGCTGATTGCTAATCAGATAGTACTTGTAACTCAGGCATCCATCCCCTTCCTACCCCCACCTTCTCCTCTCTCTCAACTGAGAATCAATCTGGCATGGCAGTTGAACCCTCTTACTTCTTAGTGAGTTCAGTTCAGTCATTTCCAAGCTACAACCAATAACTAAATTGGTATAACACTATATTACTAGCAGCTGACAACGAGGGGGGGAAGAGGGACTGTAGGGAGGCCCCTCATAATCCGAGGCCCTAAACTGTAGTTTACTTAGCTTGTGCCTAAATCCAGCACTAATCTCTTGAATTCCAGTATAGATAACCCAAGATAATGATTATAGTTGATGCAATGAGGAGCAAGAGGAGTTACCTAAATTTAGCCTGCATACCTGTTGTGACAGGGTGAGCCTACCCCACACTAAAGAAGCCCAACAAACCCTATGGGTGGCAGAGGCCCTGCCCCTTAAGCCCTGCTGGGCATGCTCAGACTGCTGCCCCAGTATAAAGGAGGGCTGCTCAGCTCAGTTGGGGCTGTCTGGTGAGGAGGCAGGACCTCTACTTGAAGCTCCTTGCCAGGAGTGTGATCAGACCCAAGCAGCTGTAGAGGGAGATGCTGTGTGGGGATACCTGGAGCAGCCATCTTGTGACAGGTGCCCTGAGGCCAACCTGCAGACATGGATGGTGGCTGGTGAATTCCAGAGTTCCCCAGAGGAGCAGCCACTTGGCCCCACTGGGAGCAAGGAGGCACAGAATGGGACTGTGCAGGAAGACCACCCTCTGTCTGGGTAGGAAGCAGACTAGGGGCCCGGGTTGTGGGATCTGGGGTGGAATGGCCAAAGCTGGTGTGTTTTGGTCTGGATCCCTGTTGGCAGGGTGCCATAACCCTGGCACCCATAGGGCCCTGGGCTGGGGCTCAGTGGAGTGGGAGGGCCTGGGCACCATTCTCCCTCTTGCCATTAGGCTGTACAGCCCTGTAACATAAGGGCTTGGGATAGCCTGCATATTGACTTTGTGGCCACTAGGCCAGACTGCCCTGAACTATAAGGGCTATTTAGTAACTCAGAGGAGGGGAGCCTACAAAGTTGGGTTGATGCCCTCTGCATTTGTAACCCCCAGATTTCCCCACCTGGGGGCACTGCTGTGGGCTTCCTCCCTGACACCTGTATTCACTGCTGCACTAAATTTAAGCTACCCAGTTTTGATTTGTGTTGTCCCCTTTGATCCTCCCAACTCTTAAAGCTGTTTCATTCCCTGTGATACTACCATTGGCCCTTTATTAGTGTACTATGGCAGCAAAGAGTGTACAATGTTCTCCTGTCCTTCACAGACTAGCTGGGCAAGAGTTGGTGTAAAGCAAGAGACCTGGCAGTGAATCACCAACCAGCACAGATTTCTGAAGGAATTTTTGAGCCATGACTTTGGCAAACTATATGAATTCCTCTATAAAGTCTTTCGCTCTGTGGGTGCTGATATAATTTGATACCAGAAAAAGGGTATTTTTGGTCACATTGTGCTGGAATATTTCAAAACCCTAAAAGTCAAGTCGTATTTAAAACCACTTGTAGCTGTTAAATATGGTGGCAAACTTTTGGATCTCCTTATCTATCAACTTATGGGGGAATCCAGTACTAGTACCCTCTTGTGAACAAGTGACACGATTTTACTTCCATGCATTTATGGGTAATGAACTAAGGACAAAATGCAACCCTGCATGATGATAGAACCAATTTTGTTAGACAGGAAGTTAGGCTTTCTGCAAATTACACAAAACATTCTGGCCTGGATCCTCAGCAGCTATAAACTCTGACTTACACCGGCTGAGGATCTGGCCTTTTATCTTTTCGACATGAAATCCATGTATGTCACATTATTCTGACAGTTTTCATAGGTAATGCTAAGAGACTTTTCTCTCTACTTTCACTTCTCTACCACTTGCTTAGATTTACTTATTTTCATCCTCCAGTTTTTAAATCTGCTTTTGGAATTGTCACTAGTAGGAAGGATTTGGGGGGGAGGAGGAGGAAGGGGAAGGAACCATAACTAAGTGCTGATCTCATTTTACCATATGTTAAATTACAGCTAGATAGCAAAGTGTTTTTGTATCTGATCTATTACAGGAGGTGTCATGAAAGAGAGAGAGACTAAAGAAGCAGGGATTACAGTAAGCCAAAAAACGTTCACTGAGGGCCTGATCCAACTCTTGTTGGAAGCAGTAGAAAGACTCACTGATTTCAGTAGGAAGAGCATCAATGCCTAAGACTACTGTAATGCCATCTGGTGGGGATTGGGGGGGGGAGGGAGGAAACCTCTGTGGGTCTTATTGTTAGCATAAAACTGGCCTATGCTGTACTTAATCAATCACATTTCAGGGCTACAGGAAGCTTTTTATCTCACTTTCTATGCAGGAGACTCTTTTTTTTCCTGTGCTTCTAAGGAAAAGGCTGTTTAAAAACTTGAAAGCATTGAGTACGTACCTAAAAATATTATTTGTTGATCAGGCTGCTTGATAGACGTGTTTCCTGGAATTCAGCTAAATTAACCATATCCTTACTGCATAGTGAATAGAATACCCAAGACACTCAGGATTTAGACATAGCTTGGAAGAAAGATTCTAAATCAACTAAAAATCATCCAGTGGGCAATGGAAAAAATCCCTTCAAGCCACTCCTAAAAGGCTGAAGGAAGAAACCTCCTTGTTTTGTTCTGCTGCCCTTTTCGGTGGCAGTTGATGGGAGATACGCAAAGTACGTAAAATACCTTGCATATTTCCCGCCGACTTCTTAACTGCTCCCTTAAGCTGGCTGGAAATGATGTCTGGTTGTTGTATAAATGTGATGTGGAGGCATGACTTTTTATTTTCCAATTTTTCTATTATGGCAAGGCCATAAACGGATTTGCAAGATGGACAACATTCTTTAGTTAATGGTGAAACTAGAGCAGAGTAACAGCATTGTGGAGAATGTGGATTTCAGCTGTAATAATTCTCTGAATGCAACTTAGTCATTAATATAACCAGTGTATAGTCATTTTGAATTACTGGAATGTGAGGCTGCATTGGTTCAGTTTAATGGTAGGCTGCTGGGAAACAAGCAGGAAGCTATACGATAGCCCAAGAGACAAGCCAAGCTATTAGCTGTCAAGAGACAACTTCCACAGTCAACCAAATTCCAAAGGGGTAGCCATGTTAGTCTATTGTAGAAAGACAACAGAGTCCTGTGGCACTTTTAAAGACTAAGGCCTTGTACACACGATCAGATTATCGCGCATTAAAGCTCATTACCGCGCGATAGCAACAACGGCGTACACACGTGCAACAGGGCTCTTGCGCGTTAAGTGCCTTGTTGTCGCGCAATCCAACAACCACTCCGACGAGAGTGGTAACAGCTGTTGCGGATCATATATTGCGCGTTTGAGCTCGTGTGTACGCTTACCGCGCATTGACTGGAGTCCGGAACTGTCCCAGCATTCCCAAGTCGTCCTCTCTGGTCTTCCCCCCACCCGCTCTGTGGCCGTGACGAAACTGTCCCCGCCCTGCCCCGAACTTATTCCCGGGATTTTCAAATTTCAAGTCTGTTTCACTTCCTGCTCTCTTCCTCGTGGAGTGTGTTTGTGCTCCGATCATCAGTAGCAATGGCGGCCCGCCGTGGAAGACGCGCACCCCTTTGGAGCACGGCAGAGGTACTGGACCTGATCAGCATCTGGGGAGAGTCCGCCATGCAGGCGCAGCTACGCGGCAGCAGGAGGAATTATGACACATTTGGCATAATTTCTCGGGCCATGTCAGAGAGAGGGCATGATAGAGACACAGTGCAGTGCAGATCAAAGGTGAAGGAGCTCAGAATTACCTATCACCGAGCGAAGGAGGGAAACCGCCGTTCTGGATCAGCGCCTGCAACATGCAGGTACTATAAGGAGATAGAAGCCATCCTCAGCGGGGACCCAACAACCACTGCCAAAAGTCCCGTGGACACTTCAGCCCCTCCTCGTCCGGTGATTGCCAGAGCCGAGCAGGATGAGGACGTTGTTGAGGAGGAGGAGGAGGAGGAGGAGATGGAGGATGACACGAAGGAAAGCGCAACCGCGTGTAGCCAGGAGCTCTTCAGCAGCCCCGCTGAGATGTCCACCCAAGGCTTGAACTGCAGCTTGTTCTCTGAGGCGGCAGAGGGGGGTTCAGGTAAGTTTCTCCTTCATTCAGCTCTGCTCCTGCTAAAATATCATTGTCTGGGGTGGGGGTGCTTGCGGGTCCCCGCTGTGCACGCTATTTACTCTGCATTCATTAGCAGGGCATCAATACAAGCAGTGATTGTAAAATAATCATCTGCATTTAGGTCAGAAAAGGTTTCCTCGATGTACCTCCAGAGCCTAATACTCAGGTTAGATGGGAGAGCGTTTGTGTCTGCGCTCCCAAAGACGGACACTCTGCCTCTCCAGCTGCAAAGCACAGCCCTGGGAACCATGGCAGCACACAGTGCAGCAGCATACGGTCCCGGCCTGCTACCGGCGGCATGTAGGAGATGTATTCTAGATGGAAGGGGCACTCTGAGGAGAGGGATATTGGGTTCCATCTGTGTGCCCTCTGCAGATTCTTAGCCCCCGGTAAGCCGTCTATTAGAATGTACCTTGTCTGCTTCAGCGCAGCGTAGTGTGTTGACCGCCCTGTACCTTCCAGTGGAATGTGCTACTGGAAGGTTACATTGGCTATCTATGCTATGTGTTAACAATGTCTATATTGTTATTTTTGTATTAGAATTGAGCTTCACAAGGCCAGTGTCTACCCCAGCTGACCGAATGAGAAACATTAGGCGGCGTTCTCGAAAAAACAGGGAGGATATGTTTAACGAGCTGCTGAAAGCAACACAAGAATCCGCAAGGGAGAATAGAGCCTGGAGAGAGGAATCCCAGCAGAGGAGGCAGAAACACAGGGACGAACTGATAAGCGTCATGAAGGAGCAAACAGAACTGCTAAAGAACATGATAGCTTTGCAGTCCCAGGCGATAAATGTCCGGGCTCCACTCCAGACAGTTCAGCCGTGTATGCCTCCCACACACCGCAGTCCCTCAAAGCATTTCTTTGAAGGCCACCCTCCACCCCGGTACAGGACAACATCCAGCCTCCCCCCCCCCCC
>ML685817.1:1873197-1967241 GCA_007922175.1 Pelusios castaneus | reverse complement strand
CCCCCCCCCCCCCCAAGCTACTTTTACGAGACCCGGAGCTACACCAACCTGTAACCCCACCCCCATCTTTCAGGTTTCAATAAAAACAGTAACAAATACTTTGAAGAATGCATTTATTTATACACATTACTGAAATGATCCTAAGGTGCACCTCATGCGTCATGGAACTTAACTAGGGAAGGGCATCATTGAAATGCTCCCTGAGTGCCTCCCTTATGCGAGCAGCTTCTCCTTGTGCCACCCTAATACTCCTAGTGGCTGGCTGCTCGAATGCTTCCTCGAGGCGCTGTGCCTCCGTAGCCCACGTAGGGGAAAACTTTTCTCCCCTACTTTCACAAATGTTATGGAGGACACAACATGACGCAATCACGGCAGGGATCTGGTCCTCCGCCAAGTCCAGCCTCCCATACAAACAGCGCCAGCGCCCTTTTAAACGGCCGAAGGCACACTCCACAGTCATTCTGCAGCGGCTCAATCGGTAATTGAACCGCTCCTTGCTGCGATCAAGGTTCCCAGTGTAGGGTTTCATGAGCCATGGCATCAGTGGGTATGCTGGGTCTCCGAGGATGACTATGGGCATCTCCACCTCCCCCACTGTTATTTTTTGATCAGGGAAAAAGGTGCCCCCTTGCAGCTTCCGGTACAGACCAGTGTTCCTGAAAATGCGGGCATCATGCACCTTTCCCGACCACCCAGCATTGATGTCCGTGAAACGCCCCTTGTGATCCACGAGTGCTTGCAGCACCATGGAGAAGTAGCCCTTCCTGTTTATGTACTCCGTCGCGAGATGGTCTGGAGCCAAAATAGGGATGTGTGTGCCGTCTATGGCCTCCCCGCAGTTAGGGAATCCCATGGCAGCAAAGCCGTCCACAATCTCTCGAACATTGCCCAATGTCACTGTCCTCCGTAGCAGGATGCGATTGATGGCTTGGCACACTTGTGAGAGGGCTAATCCGACGGTGGTCCTCCCGACTCCAAACTGGTTTGCAACGGACCGATAGCAGTCGGGAGTCGCCATCTTCCATACAGCAATCGCAACACGCTTCTCCACAGTTAGGGCTGACCTCATGTTGGTGTCTTTCCGTCGCAGGGCAGGGGCCAACTCTGAGCACACTTCCAGAAAGGTTGCTTTCCGCATTCGAAAGTTCTGTACCCACTGCTCGTCATCCCACAGCTGCATAACAATGCGATCCCACCACTCAGTGCTCGTCTCTCGCGACCAGAAACGGCGTTGCACCGTGTGCAGATGATCGGTGAAGGAGCTGAGCAACGCGGTGCTGTTGCTCTGCATGGCATCGATCAGCCCCTGCTCCTCGGTGTCCTCATCTGACTCGGAGCTCATTGCATACTGAGCAACAAGTCGAGATGTATTCAGAATGTTGAAGGCGACAATGGAGATCATAGCAGGATCCATGCTGTCGCTGTTGCGATTGATTGCAAGTGGTGCGTTGCGTCACTGCAATGTTGAAAATAGGCGCGAGTTGCTATTGGCAATGAGGAAGACGCTAGGGGAACACAAAGCACCATGGGAAACTGACACTTTACCCATGGCGCTTTGCGTTCCTTTCCTTCATCCCATGATTCATAGCGCCAACTTAGGGGAAAATGGAACGATGGGATAGGTGCCCAGAAGTCATTGCGCTCAACCACGATAATGCGTGTAATTTTGTTGTGTTGCAGGGAGCAACGTGTGTACGCGTTGTCCCGCAATAAAGGTCACGTGAGTTTTGTAGCGCGATTGCCTTGTTGCGCTTTAATCTGATCGTGTGTACATAGCCTAACAGATTTATTTATCGCATGAGCTTTCGAAGTGGGATTTTCTCCCACGATAGCTCATGCGATAAATAAATCTGTTAGTCTTTAAAAGTGCCACAGGACTCTGTTGTCAGTCAAAACCAAGTTACATAGCCATTTTGCCAGACCAAGAGTCTAGAGATCAAACAGATCTCCAGAGAAAGGGAGGAGGATGAGTTGTCAGTAACTGCCTGATGAGAAATGCTGACAGAGGGAGAAGCTGCATCAAGGCAAGCTGTTTCCCCCAGCCCAGAGGTAGGGTTCCTGGAGCAAGTAGAACCCATCGAAATTAGTAAGGAAAAACTAAGGGTTAGTAAAAATAGGTGTGTGAGGGCTTTTGTTATTTTTAACCCTTTTCTCTGTGTGTTTTATTATCTATGGGTGAATAAACACCTTTGTTCTGAAGAACCTGTTTGAGTCACTCTAAGCAGCTGCTATCACAGGTTTCTGGAGAGAAATTTCTTGCAGGTATCAAAACTAATCAGGGCTAACGTGTTAACGTGATTTGTAAACAGCGACTGGCCAAAGATCCAGTCTAAGTAGTAGAACAGGGTTCTGCCCAAAGAAGAGTGAAGGTAATGAAATCTGCTGCCAGAGGGATGCATTCCATAGGGACTGTAACTGGTGCTTGTAACCATTGCAGATATTTTCAGAATGTCTCTCCTCTGAGGGGAAAGCGGGATTTCAGTTACATGAATAGAATAGAATAAATAGTATTCCAGTAGCTCCTCTAGAGATCCTTAACAAGATCTGGGCCTCATTGTACTCCGAGCTGTACAGAATCAGGCTCTTCCCCTACATGTCTATAGTCTAAACAGAGAAGTCGGGCCAAATGTTATCCTTATTTTACAGAAAGGAAACTGAAGTACAGAGAGATTAAGTGACTTGCCTAAAATCACACACAAAGTCTTTGGCAGAGACAGAAAATGAACCCAAATCTCCTGAGCCCCTCTCTTCTACAAGTATTTTTAAGACCTGGTTAGCCTGGAAGAATGGCAAGGATGGAATATCCTAGAAATAACAATTTTCCAGTTCTCACCTCCTGTGCCTCTTCCTGAAAGTGCTGACACTGAAGAATCATCACCATCCACTTCTAACAGATCAAAGTCTTCTGAAGTGGATTTGATTTTCTTGTGCTTTCCCTTGAAGTGGATGGCAGTAATATTGCTAAGAGGCACTTTCCATTCTTCAACACAATTTCTTGCAAAAAACTGGCTCAGCCTCCTTTCTTACTAGCAGCTTGCACTGAGGGTTGTTTTCCCTGCATTCCCCTTTTCAGTGATCTAATTAAATATGCATTTCTTTCAGTTTCCGTAAGCAATCAAGGGTGCTGTAGTCAAATACATTGCATATGTTTGGCTCAGAAGGGAGCCATTATTCCATATCTATATATTCAATTTATGAGGGAATAAGAACTAGTTAAGCATACTGAACCATGTTCTGTTCTTGGTTACACCTGTGCAAGCCATTTGGGCATCAAACTGGATGGATTTATGCCAAAAGTAACTAAAATCAGAATCTAGACCCAGTGTAAGGGCAGAAATTAAATCTTTTTAAAAAAGTGCTTTATACAGATCTCTTAGTTTTCAACAGTATGTATGTTCCTGCCAGAGTTCTAGGTTGAGGCATTTATTTAGATTCTGGGAAATTATGATCTCACAAAGAGCTACCTTAGTTAACTTACATGCTTTGCCCATTATATAGCAATTAGTGTGAATTCCTCAATTAAGATATTCCTAGGATCAGAGTCTACCCTCCATCCAAGTTAGAATTAATACTGACATAATTGGGTCTTTTGTGTAAAGATTAAGGATTAAATGTGATTAGAAATTCCATTAGCAATGAAATTATGAAACTCAGATCAATGCTATTACTGAAAATTTAAATCATGGATGACACTTGAAGGCAAAATTTGACCCAGGCACTCATATTTCCACAGGAGGATCATATGGGCCACTGAAGTAATGGGCTAGATTTTAAAAATGATTTCTTTTTGTAGAAGTAAGTGAAAGCAATGTATCTAATAAAATACAGACTAAAAGTAGAAAAGTGAAACAACAACATCTGGAAGGTATATGGTTCTGTTTTTTTAATGGCCGGAAGAAGATAGAGGGAGTAGTCGCAATACTTGTTTAAGTTGTTACCAAGTGAGTAAATTGAAATTGGCAAACTGGAAATTTTAAAAGGGAAGATTTAGAAAGCAAATGTTGCCTGAAAATTAATATTTCTGCTCTGATTCTTGGTTGTTGATGACCTACACATAGTGTGGAGCAGATAGAAAGGCAGCTTCTCTTCTTGGAAAGTCCAGAGGCTCATCTAACCTGCAACATACATTAAAGCAGCACCAGGACTGCTTTAAATTACATCTGACTGCCTTTGGCTATAAAGTATATCATATAGCCAAGAGCAGTCAGCAGCAGTGCACGAACCTAGCTTTTATTCTGTAGATCAGACTCGCTACTTACTACCACCACTGGAGTTTACAAGTGTGTGTGTGTGACATAGCTTAGAGCCAAAATACCAGCTATACATCATCAAAGGATTCCCCCATACTGGGAGACTTCTTCTTAGGCCGGAAACTGAAGTTTCCTGCTAAGGAATACAACACTATGGAGACCTGAGCCTCAGTGGTTGAACGTACAAAAGAGTGACAGGAGATAAAATCCTCTTCTTAAGTTACAGAAAAAAAGTCATTCTATGGGGTCATTAAGATGTGTATTTCTTTTTCACATGATAGCAGTCACGAAGATGCACTGGACTACACAGAACTACTTGCTGCTTACTAGGAGAGCAGACTCTGACCTGCATTCTATTACATATGGATTTTGGGTTAATGTTCTCTAGCTTTTTGTGGGGTGCCCTTACCAGAGATTGTTTAGGGAAGCCAGGAAACAAAAGAATAAGTTGACAGATGTAGCAGACACTTTTCAGCCTGCATTTTGGGAAGAACATCTACAGGTCAGGTAGGAAGGACAATGGTTAGTCTGAGACAAACTTCTAGGACTTGTACCTCAGCTACAGCCTTCTAGCTCCACTTTATTTAATTGGTTTTAGTTGTTTTCTTCACCTGTAATAGATCTGATTTTTATCCCAGCCGTAGTTCCAGAAAAATCTCACCTTGCTTTCATTATTTCAATTTCATTTTCCCTTACAGCAGTACTAACTGGTCAGTGATTCCTGGTCTTACACAAACTAGCAACAGTCTCCAGCTCATGGTGTAAAGAAATGTTGTCATTAATCAGTAAAGCAGAAAGATTTTTAGTGTTAATTCACTTCTCAAAGTTTTCTCCACTTTGACATTCAATATCAGCAGTTGTGGTGCACACATATCCAGTTTAGCATCAAATCACTGCTTGCAAGTTTAAGAGCACTTAATAATGAGGTATCAAGGGTTGAAACTAACTTCTGAGTGGTGCCCAAATTAGGCACTGCATGCTGCAAGGGGGAAACTGAGGCAGTAGTGGGATGGTTTCCAGGAAAGGTTCCTGCCCCACACCTAAACCTAACTTACAAAAGGTCCCAATTGTCTGGCACGCTGGCAATTTTTTCTCAGATGTCTTTTTGGAGCTATATCAGCACCAGGACCCTTAATGTTAAGAGAACAGCCAATTTTTTTTTTTTCTAGACGGAAAGCAAAATTGCAAGATTAGGGCTTCCACTTGCTGGTGTTTCATAGCTGACGATGTACCAATTTAGTACCTGCATAGAAGCATTATTGTTGCTGTTTGAGTGAGTTGCATTCATACATGTGACAAGCATTCATACATGTGACAAGCTATCTAATGCTGCTGGCTGACCCTTGCTATGTTTTCATATGGTGAATTAATGGGTCACTTGGAAGGTTCTCGTATGGGTTTTATTCCTATTTACTCTTTGGCTCTCCCTCTTTGTCCATTGAGAGCAGAGTACTAAGTACTCAAACACACTGAAACCTGGACAGGGCTGATGAGCTTTCCCAACAATCGGTGTTCGTAATTCAGGACAAAGAGCAGGACTGCCAGAGGATGTCACTGAGCTGTTTTCAGGTCATTAATAAACAACATTTAAACTCAGCACGGAGGCCAGATTCTGCCACTTTTCACATTGAGTGGTATTTATTTTAATGGTGGTCTAACTGAAGTCATCGGGACAACTTCTTGAGTAATGTACTACTCAGTGGCTATGTCTACACTAGAAAAGTTAAGTCGACTTAAAGTTGACCTTATTAAGTCAACTTAACAAAGTCAACTTAACTCTTCTAGTGTAGACATAGCCCTTTGTTGACCTTATTAAGTTGACTTAACACTTTTAGTTGACATAATAAGGTGGACTTAGGCACTAATCCCCATCCACACTGGCTTTAAGTCGATTTAAGGCTTAAGGAAATCCTTAAGTTGACTTAATAAAAGCCCAGTGTAGATGTGGCTTTGTTTAGGTTGACTTAAGCCTCCTTAAGTCCACTTAAATTGCCAGTGTAGACGCACCAAGTGCAAGTAAGAGAATCAGAATGTAGACCTTACTGGGCCAAATCCTGATCTCAGTTACATCACTGCAATTCCTTTGAAGTCAATGGGCCCAGACTTCCCTGGGATTGCACAAGTATAACTTAGAGCAGAATTTGTCTCACTGAACATATTTTTAGGTGAAATTCATCCCTGATCAAACACCATAGAAGTCAGTGGAGTTTCATTAGGGATAAATTTGGCACATAGACTCTTGACATTACATTTTTAGATCTTGTTGGTCATTTGTTTTTATTTAAATTTGACATGTGGGAGTTCAGGAAGTGTTTCTTTTTGCTAGCAGTAAAAATGAACAGAACTGTGTTGGAGCCATAATTACCATTGCATCCAGAATACAGTCATCTATCTCGTAAGTGTGACCTACATTATTTCCTTCAAAATGTAGGACCTTGATTTCATGTATTAAAATGCATGTTGCTCAAATGAACCCGCCCTACCAAGTGGTCCAGACTGGATTGTATAACTGATGTGTTCCCATCATAATAACAAAATAAGGATACAAATGTGCTATCAAAACAGAGAAATCAAAGTAAAATATTTTTCACTAACTTCTTTAAGTTCAGAGTTACTTTTGATGATAGTAAGTACAATATTTTTAGACAGAAATATGCTTTTCAAGTTCCTTCAAATTCTTCACTGTACTATCTGTACGCTACAATCTGTGTGTTTTAGTTTAGCCTTTAGAAGTCCCCAAAAACCAATCAGCTTTTTTTCATTGAGTCATTATGAGTAGAACACAATGCCACTCTATTGGAGAAAAGTTACTTAGACATTTTTGTCTTGCCTAGATGTGATTGAACTGGATTTAAAATCCTGATAATGTTGCTAACACAAAGGGAACAAAGAGCAGTCGTAGCAATAGCTATTCTTCTGCTGAGATTATCTAGTATAGAATGGAGCAGTCTTATCTCAATACAGTCAGGGTTCTGTCACCGAAAACATAGCCATTGCACAGCTCATGCACGCTCATCATTCTACAAACATTCGGTGCTCATCAGCTGATGAATGTTAATGATCTAATTACTTGCTCGATTGACAGTCTAGATCTTCATCTCTGCTCTCTGATAAAAACCACACATTTTGGGAATCTGGTCAATTATTTCTACTGAAGACATGTGATATCTCCTCAACCACTTCGGTCACATTTGCAATCTACTCCTGTCAACTAGTGACTACCTGAAGGGAAAATGGAAGTCACTTAAAGGAGGGTGGGATGGAATTTGTGCATGTTACAAGTGATATGTGATCTGTCAGTATGAATCCCATCCCTCTATACCGTATAAGCCCAAACTCTGCTCTCACTTTCAGGAGAATAAACCCCAGTAATATTTACACAGGTAGAGAAGAAGAGGGTTTTCCTTCCGTATCTATCTCCAAATTCTCACTCTCACCCACTTGAACCTGCTGACTTTTAAGACATTATGTTTGACGCTATTGTACTGGCATGAGCATTCTCTTCATAGCTCTGCAGCATATGTCCATTCTGAAGGGAATTTATATTGCCAATGAATGATTGAGACTAGGATGTTGGCCAGAAAACTAAATCTTTACTTCATTGCAGCCTAGAATGTAGTAGATGACATACAGTCATTTGTAACTCTACGTACACTCTGGGAATCCCTATGTTTGTTTCAGTTCCTGTTCATTTCTTTACATATAAATAGTGGCTTTTATTGAAAAGGGTCAGATCTTGCAGTCCTTATTCAGGAAAAGCTTGATGTCAAACTTTCTTCAGAGCCTTTATGCACAGTGAGAGTTGGGAGCAAGAGCACAGCCAAAAAGCTTCTCTGGCTTCTCATGTAGAAATTTCTGTGGGTTGTGTTTTAAATCCAAATTGAGAAGGAATCTGTTACAGTAGGAGAAAAGATACCCCAGTGTATCTCAGTTTTTTTTACTCCTAAAATGAGCTGCACTGACCAGTGAACATCACAGCAGAGTATGTGGGGCAAGGGTACAGAAATATTCCTGACCTTACACAATAAGCTGATTCATATCTTTAATATTTATTCAGATACCATGTTGATGGACTGGGATAGTTAATTCTGAGTTTTCCCTGCTGGTAGTGCTCTGCCTTGCCCTTTGGGACATCAAATCATTTTCTTGCCCACTGAGGCCACTGGACTGTTTGTAATGCCTGTCTTTTCTCAGTGTGCTTCATCTATAAATTTCTGAGCCAGTCTTCCTATTGTGAGGCCCACCATTTTGGAAGCAATTTCACCTCAGCTACAGAGTATTATAGAACGAGTCACTTTGGCCTTTCTCTGAGGGTAAACAGCTCACCTTCAAACCATTCTCCTGACTTCCCCCTAACGTTCTTCTCCTATTTTAGTCTCTGGGGCTCTGCCACACTACTTATGCTTTGCTTTAGAATCTCAGCCTTGAGACAGCCCACCGTGCCTTTACACTTCTTCATCCAGCCCATCTGGAAACCTGTTCTTTCAGAGGCCCATCCATTCTAGCTCTTCTTCCTCAACCCACTGACCTGAGTATACTGAAAGCTGTGTGCCTTAAAACAGTCAATAGAAGAGTCATGGAACTAAGACACCATCCCTCTGTTTCTGTTCTGCTCCATTTAGATGGAAAGATCCGTGGGGCAGCAACTTCTGTTCATAGCTATCTGTAAGATACTTAACATGTTATTAGCACAAATAGAGATGTTAAACAGATATAATTTACTTAAAGAAATGACAAAGCTAAAAGCCACAGACAGAAAAGCCAAGTGACTGGCTGATACCATGGCTAGCAGCTTTATTATACTAACATTTGTTTCACATATGTACTGGCTTTGCAGGCACCAGATTTACATTTTCACACATGTACAGGCTTGTGCTCTAGCTCATTCACACTTTAGATGCCACTGTCATATTTCAGTGCACCGCATTGTGTGATGTAACCAGGTTATCAAAGGGCACAGATCTTGCTTCAACAAAAAAACTGCATTGAAAAAACAATCCATGACACCCTTGAGGCAGTATATAATATAAATGTGATTTTTTAAAAAAAAAATTAATTAGCTAATAATTAGTTTATTACACTACGGGGTACTTTTTGCTATTGAGTGTATAATGGGTAAAATCCATCACAATATTTAGTATTCAAGGGACCTATTTAGAGCTGGTAACAAACTAATAAAAATGCCTTGACTTGAATGGAATTGAAGCCATTTCCACCAGCCTGTATTGGGCCTATGAGCTCAGAGGCTCACTCTCCCTTACTATAGTACTGAGCTGCAGTTGACTTGCACCAAAACCACTGTCTGTTAATAAAGTGACCTTATAATGATGGCACCTAATAACAAATATCCTGAACAGTGTATTTACTGGCCATGAGAGATGCAGTGTTGGTAAAAATGCTCTGCAGGATGTGCAGCTGTGTGTAAGAATAACAGACTGATAAAAAGGTAGCAAGATTTCTAGGTGTTCTCATAAGTGATATTAACTTTCCTTTCCTATTAATGGTGTAAATCTATCATTAAAAGAAGTGTCATAGTTAAAGGGCAACCATTTGCTGAGGCACTAAGCATTTAGTGGGGGAAGGGGAAGATTATTGTGCTAGGTACTGTACATGCTAAGAGACAGGCCCTGCAACGAAGAGCTTACAATTTAAATAGACAAGACAGACAAAAGATGGGTGAGGAAACTGAAGCACAGAGGTTCAGTCAGTGATTTGCACACAGCTAGTCAGTGGCAGAGCCTGAAACAGAATACAGGTCTCCTAGGGCTATGTCTACACTTAAAAAAGCAAGTTCGAATTAGGTAATTCAAACTAACTAATTTGAACTAATTTTAGTTAGTTCAAATTAATTTAATTTGAACTAGCATGGGCCCACTAGAATGCTAGTTTGAACTAGCCATGGCCATGCAGGACACTTGCTTAGTTCGAATTAGTCAGTTGCATGAAGGTCAAACTGCCGATTAGTTCAAACTAAGCAGTTAGTGCGACCTAATATGGCCACACTGACTTAATTCGAACTATTTTGAATTAAGGGTTAGTTCGAACTAAGCAATCGAATTTATTACTAATGAAAACCTAGTGTGGCCAAGGCTTAAGTTAGTTCGAATTAAGCTTCCTTAATTCGAACTGACTTGCAAGTGTAGACATAACCCTAGTTTTTAGTCTGGTGCTCTAGCCACCATACCAGTCTTCCTCTCAATGCCTAGCTCTTTTAAGGTTTGGCTCTTTTAGCACCATAAGGGCGAATGCATATGTTTTCCAAAGGAGTCTGTCTGATATTAAGTAAGGCTTTCCCAGTTGCACCTAAGCCATACATCAGGTGGCAAGGATCAAGTTTCTAAGTTTAATAATGCACAGAAAGACAGGAAATATTAGCAATGATTAGTAAGGCTCCCTTTTTCAGCCAGTTTATAAATGTTCTGCTCTTCAGAAGCATGAGATGCCATAATAAAAGATACTATACCCAAACCCTAGAGCAGATGGTATAATGGATGGAAAGAGAGACAACAGGACCATAGGAGAATTGTATTGATCATAAGGATTGGGAAGACCTCAATATGATACAAAAAGATACAGGACGAGGTTGCCAAATAACAGGGTGAGGAAAAGGAATGAGCATCCAAGGCAAGGTGGCCTAGAAAGAATACTCGATAATCTGAAATGAGTGGTCCCCACATTCCATCACACTGTTGTAGATAGCCACAAAAGGGACGCTGATATGGGAAGCATGAAAAGCCCAGTGTAAGGCATCCTTAGATTAAGGGATTTATCAAAATGCCCTTTGATTCAGCGGTCTCTGTGCTCAAGATCAATCATCTTGTTTTGAAGGGAACAAATTGACATATTACTAACCTGTAAGCAGTTGTTACAGGCTAGCAGAGGTAACAACCCTCACTAGCATGGCTGAAATAGCTGACAGGATTAGGGAGAAACATTTTTTTTAAAGTTTTCATTTGTTATCAGATGATCACCATATCATGAGGAAAACCTACATACCCAACCAGAGAAAATTGGAGCCACTAAGAGCTAACTAAACTGGCACTTAGACTAATTGGTAGATTCTTAGGATGGTGTGGAATTTTATTGAATATTTAGAATAGATTCTGCAGATATGAGAGTTTCACTGATTGAGCTCATAACTGGGAAGTATCCATGGAATGAGCAGAGTAATCTAGCCTAAGAGAAAATCAAATCAGAACATAACCATGCAGTTTTAGAAACTACTGCATCCAAATTATCCACTTTCACATGATGCTTCTAAAGTGGCTCTGGATTCATCTTAATCATTAGATAGTTTGATTCATTGGACAGCAAAGGCAGTAAATGGCCACCATTCTTCAGAAGCAAGAAATTAAAATCAGAGATTAATCATTCTGTCATAAAGCAAGAATGTTTGGCAGTGGTAGACGATCTGAAATATCAACCGTATTTGTTAAGATCTTTGTTTATAGACGGGGTTGATAGTAGGTTGCATGATGCATCCCATTATAAGATCTTGGTTTCAGTTGCTTATAACTTTGCCAACTGTTTGCTTATAAATTTAACTGTTTAGACTGAAAATTCTGGAGTAACACAATCCAACAAAGAATCCAACAAATAATTTCAAGACCTTGTGCCAGGTCTTTGGATCCAGTAGTCCTTACTCTAAAGCTCCAGGGCTTTACAACCTCTCCAGAATCATCCTTTTTTTCCAAGCAAGGGCTCCCCAGGTTCACTTTAGAGTCCCCCAACAAATTCCAAATGAAAATACAAACTTAATCCACTTCTGCCCTTCTCAGGCTATGTACACACGATCAGATTAAAGCGCAACATGGAAATCGCGCTATAAAACTCACGTGACCTTTATTGCGGGACAACGCGTACACACGTTGCTCCTTGCAACGCAACAAAATTACATGCATTATCACGGTTGAGCGCAATGACTTCTGGGCATCTATCCCATCATTCCATTTTCCCTAAATCGGTGCTATGAATCATGGGATGAAGGAAAGGAACGCAAAGCGCCATGGGTAAAGTGTCAGTTTCCCATGGTGCTTTGTGTTTCTCTAGCGTCTTCGTCGTTTCCAATAGCAACTCGCGCCTATTTTCAACATTGCAGTGACGCACCGCACCACTTGCAATCAATCACAACAGCGACAGCATGGATCCTGCTCTGATCTCCACTGTAACCTTCAACATTCTGAATACATCACGGCTTGGAGCTCAGTATGCAATGAGCTCCGAGTCAGATGAGGACACCGAGGAGCAGGGGCTGATCGATGCCATGCAGACCAACAGCACCGCATTGCTCAGCTCCTTCACTGATCATCTGCACACAGTGCAACGCCGTTTCTGGTCGAGAGAGACGAGCACCGAGTGGTGGGATCGCATTGTTATGCAGCTGTGTGATGATGAGCAGTGGGTACAGAACTTTCAAATGCGGAAAGCAACCTTTTTGGAACTGTGCTCAGAGTTGGCCCCTGCCCTGCGACGGAAAGACACCAACAGGAGGTCAGCCCTAACTGTGGAGAAGCGTGTTGCGATTGCTGTATGGAAGATGGTGACTCCCGACTGCTACCGGTCCGTTGCAAACCAGTTTGGAGTCGGGAGGACCACCGTCGGATTAGCCCTCTCAAGTGTGCCAAGCCATCAATCGCATCCTGCTACGGAGGACGGTGACGTTGGGCAATGTTCGAGAAATTGTGGATGGCTTTGCTGCCATGGGATTCCCTAACTGCGGGGGAGCAATAGATGGCACACACATCCCAATTTTGGCTCCAGACCATCTCGCGACGGAGTACATAAACAGGAAGGGCTACTTCTCCATGGTGCTGCAAGCACTCGTGGATCACAAGGGTCATTTCACAGACATCAATGCTGGGTGGTCGGGAAAGGTGCATGATGCCCGCATTTTCAGGAACACTGGTCTGTACCAGAAGCTGCAAGGGGGCACCTTTTTCCCTGATCAAAAAATTACAGTGGGGGATGTGGAGATGCCCATAGTCATCCTTGGAGACCCAGCATACCCACTGATGCCATGGCTCATGAAACCCTACACCGGGAACCTTGATCGCAGCAAGGAGCGGTTCAATTACCGATTGAGCCACTGCAGAATGACTGTGGAGTGTGCCTTTGGCTGTTTAAAAGGGCGCTGGCGCTGTTTGTATGGGAGGCTGGACTTGGCGGAGGACCAGATCCCTGCCGTGATTGCGTCGTGTTGTGTCCTCCATAACACTTGTGAAAGTAGGGGAGAACTTTTCTCCCCATGGGCTACGGAGGCACAGCGCCTCGAGGAAGCATATGCGCAGCCAGCCACTAGGAGTATTAGAGTGTGTGACGGGGCGGCCCCGCCCCGCACTGAAGCAACCCAACAAACACTGCGGGCGGGGGAGGCCCCACCCTTTGAGCCCTGCTGGGCATGCTCAGCCTGCTGGCCCTGTATAAAAGAGAGCAGCTCAGCTCAGTTAGGGCTGGCTGGGAAGGAGGGAGGACCTCCACTATCTGCTCCTGCCGAGGAAAGGGAGGAGTACCAAGCAGCCCGAGAGGGAGAGGCTGACACGGAGTGGCGATCCCAGGAGCGGCCGCCTCAGGACTGGAGCCCAGAGACCCACCTGCGATTGGTGACCCAGGGATCCCCGAAGGAGCGGCGGACTAGGACTACACAGAGGGATCATCACTCACCCGAGTAGGAAGTAGCCCAGGGGCCCACGTCAGGGGGTTGGGGGGAAGTCAGCGTGTTTCGGCGGATCCCCGCTGACAGAAACTACAACCCCCCTGGACACCCACAGGGCCCTGGGCTGGGGCTCAGTGGAGTGGGCGGGCCTGAGCCCCCCTACCCGGGCACCGCCCTCGGAAGGCCGTAGGCCTGCCTGTCCTGAACCCAAGGGCAGCGTACTGACTTTGTGGCCATTGGGCCTGCCCGCCCTGAACTCAAGGGCGGCGTAGTGACTTTGTACTGTGTTTGCCTCACCTGGCCTGAAGGGCCTGAGGCTTAGTGACTTTTTGCTCGGTTTGCCCTGCTCCGCCCGCCTGAGGGGTCGGGAGCCATTGACTATGGACAGAAAGGGCACCCCCACCACTGCTAATTCCCCTGAAGCACCTGCAGGGGGCGCCCTTCACGCCCGCCCGTGGCGCGGGACGTTCACAGGGTGGCACAAGGAGAGGCTGCCCGCATAAGGGAGGCACTCAGGGAGCATTTTAATTATGCCCTCCCCTAGTTAACTTCCATGACGCATCAGGTGCACCTTAGGATCATTTCAATAATGTGTATAAATAGACGCATTCTTCAAAGTATTTGTTACTGTTTTTATTAAAACCTAAAAGGTGGGGGTGGGGTTACAGGTTGGTGTAGCTCCGGGTCTCATAAAAGTAGCTGGGGAGGGGACTGGATGTTGTCCTGTACCGGGGGGAAGGGTGGCCTTCAAAGAAATGCTTTGAGGGACTGCGGTGAGTGGGAGGCAGACACGGCTGAACTGTCTGGAGTGGAGCCCGGACATTTATCGCCTGGGACTGCAAAGCAATCATGCTCTTGAGCAGTTCTGTTTGCTCCTTGACACTTATCAGTTCGTCCCTGTGTTTCTGCCTCCTCTGCTGGGATTCCTCTCTCCAGGCTCTATTCTCCCTTGAGGATTCCTGTGTTGCTTTCAGCAGCTCGTGAAACATATCCTCCCTGTTTCTTCGAGCATGCCACCGAATGTTTCTCATTCGGTCAGCTGGGGTAGACACCGGCCTTGTGAAGCTCAATTCTAATACAAAAATAACAATATAGACATTAACACATAGCATAGATAACCAATGTAACCTTCCAGTTGCACATTCCACTGGAAGGTACAGGGCGGTCAACACACTATGCTTCGCTGAAGCAGACAAGGTACGTTCTAATAGACGGCTTACCGGGGGCTAAGAATCTGCAGAGGGCACACAGATGGAACCAGATATCTTTCTCCTCAGAGTGCCCCTGCCATCTAGAATACATCTCCTACATGCCGCCGGTAGCAAGCCAGGACCGTATGCTGCTGCACTGTGTGCTGCCATGGTTCCCAGGGCTGTGCTTTGCAGCTGGAGAGGCAGAGTATCCGTCTTTGGGAGCGTAGACACAAACGCTCTCCCATCTAACCTGAGTATTAGGCTCTGGAGGTACATCGAGGAAACCTTTACTGACCTAAATGCAGAAGATTATTTTACAATCACTGCTTGTATTGATGCCCTTCTAATGAATGCAGAGTAAATAGCGTGCACAGCGGGGACCCGCAAGCACCCCCACCCCGACAATGATATTTTAGCAGGAGCCAAAGCTGAACGAAGGAGAAACTTACCTGAACCCCCCTCTGCTGCCTCAGAGAACACGCTGCAGTTCAAGCCTTGGGTGGACGTCTCAGCGGGGCTGCTGAAGAGCTCCTGGCTACACGTGGTTGCGGTTTCCTCCGTGTCATCCTCCATCTCCTCATCCTCATCCTGCTCGGCTCTGGCAATCACCGGATGAAGGGGGGCTGAAGTGTCCACGGGACTCTTGGCAGTGGTTGTTGGGTCCCCACTGAGGATGGCTTCTATTTCCTTGTAGTACCTGCATGTAGCAGGCACTGATCCGGAACGGTGGTTTGCCTCCTTCGCTCGGTGATAGGTTATTCTGAGCTCCTTCACCTTTGATCTGCACTGCACTGTGTCTCTATCATGCCCTCTCTCTGACATGGCCCGAGAAATTATGCCAAATGTGTTATTATTTCTCCTGCTGCCGCGTAGCTGCGCCTGCACAGCGGACTCTCCCCAGTTGCTGATCAGGTCCAGCACCTCTGCCATGCTCCAAAGGGGTGCGCGTCTTCCACGACGAGCCGCCATTGCTACTGATGATCGGAGCCCAAACACACTCCACGAGGAAGAGAGCAGGAAGTGAAACAGACTAGAAATTTGAAAATCCCGGGAATAAGTTCAGGTCAGGGCAGGGCGGGGACAGTTTCGTCACGGCCACAGAGCAGGTGGGGGGAAGACCAGAGAGGATGACTTTGGAATGCTGGGACACTTCCGGAGGCCAGTCAATGTGCGGTAAGCGTACACACAAGCGCAAAAGCGCAACAGCTGTTCCGCGTTAGCTGTTACCACCCTCGTTGAGGTGGTTTTTGTATTGTGCTACAACAAGGCAGTTAACGCGCAACAGCCATGTTGCATGTGTGTACGCCGTTGTTGCTATCGCGCGGTAATGAGTTTTAATGCGTGATAAAATGCTCGTGTGTACAAGGCCTCAGGTTCAAACTCTCATTCCTCTTAAGACTTTCCTTTGCTCCTTCCCTCACTTGACTGCCTCCCTGGATGTCTGGATCTGGCTCTTTCATCAGGACTCATCACCAGAGCTCTCTTCTACCTCAGTGGCTGCTCTGTCTCTTGTCCTATTGCCAGAGCTCTTAACTGGCCTGTTGCCAGATCCTCTCTGGGGAGGATCCCAAGGCCAATTCTCCTCCAGTTTCCTCTTCAACCCTCTCCACTCTCTAGTACCAATAGAGGGACTGCAGAGTTCTTGCACTATCTCTCTCTGGCTCCCTTCTACTCTTTATAACAAGCACCCAACTCCTCCCACAGCTGGGACTCAGCTTTAATTAGGCCTGGCCCAGCCATCTGGTGCAATTAGATGCCCTAATTGAACTCTCTAGCTCAGTGTTGGGTTTACACCATGTCATAAATCAAGACAGTCTAGAATAATAGTGGATGAGTTGAATCATGCTGGAGCTCTTAGTTTGGGATCTGGGTTGTTCATCCAGGATATTACAACCAAAGGAAGTTTCTAAAATTCATGATGCCCCTTGGACTTATCTTCTAAGTATCAACTTCTCCTAAACAGACATATCAGTTAAAAGAGCCAAAATAAGGTTGGATACTGCAACCTACCTCTTGGCAAGTTATAGTACTGTTACCGGCATCCTTGTAGTTCACAGCTGTACAGCATTGACATGACAGTCCTGTGCCAAGGATATGGGAAGTGAGAAAATTATAGTAAATAAATATTTTTTCTAGCTAAGCTTGAAGGAAGTTTGGCTCATCTGCCAAGATCACAAGGCAGCATACAAGAGATGCTCCTTTTGGGAAGATGCCCTGGTCTGGGTTGACTTGAAGGGACTTTTGCCCAAAACATCTGTGCACAATAATGTATTGATAAAGAATTTATGACAGCTTTTCCCAAAAAACATTATTGCTGCATCCATCATCAACAAAAGAACCATCACGGTAATGGAAACACTCCTGTTATATGTAGTGCTGATGCTAAACTCACTTCTCCTCATCAGTACTTGTCCAATGGCCAAAAGCCAGAACTGCAATACCACGCTTCCCAGGTAGTCAGTCACAAAGGACATGCCATGCATAAAATGAAGACCAGGCTGATAAGCAAAAACTTAAATAACATAGTGCCATAGGTCAACATGGTGCTTTACACAAAGATATGATCCCTGAGCAGAAGGTCTTATAATCTAAATACATTGGGACATGAAGAGGGTGAAACAGAAGGAAGCGTATTTATGTGAGTAATTAAAATACAGCAGTGAGTCATATGATCTATGACTCTATTCCTGGTTCTGCAACTGGCATCCAATGTGACTTTGGACAACTCAACCTCTCTGCTTCAGTTTCTTCATCAGCCAAATAGGGAAAATACTTTTTATCCACTGCACAGGAGTGTTGTGAGGCTAAGAGAAAACACTTTGAATCATAGTGGCATGGTAGCATACAACTGTAAAATGTTAGCATTACGCAATATTTTCAGAGTACTTTTAGGAAAGTCCAGTTTGATTGTGATGAAGAAATCTGCCTCCCAAAAATGGATTAGAAAAGCAAACATTTATTACTACACTGTTCCGCCCATGAAATTATTTTTGGCCTTCAGCAACTCAGATTGTAGCTTTGCTTTTCCAGCTCTGCCAACTCAAGTTCAGGTGGAGGCTTTGCATTCTTACCACCATAGACTGGAGGTTGCTTGTGAGTCATTTGCTCATGAAAAGGAATAAGCCTTAGGTTTCAAAGGCCCTATTCATATAGGAAAAGAACCCTTTCATGAGGGTGTTTTTCCTATATGCCCTTTCATGAGGGTGTTTTTCTGTTGGCTGAAAGAGAGAGTTAATACAATAACATTCCCTATAATAAAGTGGACTCTGTTTCTTCCAGTTTATTATTTATAAAACTGATGACTTTTGTAAGTACATATACACCTCTCTATGCCCCCTGCTTCTGCCTGTACCTCAATACGACAAAATGGAGCTGGACCAAGTGATCAATGCCTACCCAAAAATCTGACCCTTTGCAGAGGATTACATGCACTAGCAAAAAAATTCTGCAGTGTTAAAGCAGGAAACCATTATGGTACAGCCTGATTCTGCTGAAGTATTTTGTGGACCCCAAAGAATAACATTAGACTGACTACGAACAGTGGGATTATACCACCTCTCCACTGTGTAGGAACTCAGTCATCCAGAGTCGCAATGAATCAGGGGTGTAGCCAGTCCCCATTTAGTAACTGGCCTGGCCATGGGTAGCTTCCAATCATGTGACTGGAGGCTGCCTGAGATCTTCAGTTGCTAGGTAGCAACTGGAGCTCTCATAGGAAGGAAGGAAGGGGAGAAGGGGCAAGATCAGGTCTGCCCACAGCAGCTCCCGGAAGTGGCATGAACTTTGCCACTATGGCTGCTGGCTAGCGGAGAAGTGTTGGTGCTGGCGTCTCTGTTCCCTTGCAGCCATGGCAGCGAAGTTGGCACCACTGCCAGGCACTGTAGTGGGCAGGCCTGATCTCCAAGTGGGTGGGCCCTGGCCCACCTGGGCCCACCCATGGCTACACCCCTGCAGTGAAGCGGATCTCCTGGAGAGGATGCAAGTGCCATGAAGTTGGGTTACAGAGCTCAGTCCTACTCCTCATGTGAGTGCTCGCCGCTAGGAATTTGGTCACCCTCCGGGGTCTTATTCATTGGAGGTGGCGTGCTGACCTGGGTTCTTTTTCCCTCGGAGGTAAAACCTCCGCTTTTATTCAGGGAGTGGTTTTTGGAGGCCCATGTTGTAACGTACGTGGTCAGGATATAAGAGCAACAAAGTACAGGACAGAATCCTCCCAGCACCCAAGCTATTAGTAGCAGGATTGGGTGTTCGTCCCAGGAGAGAGGGATTGAATATGGTACCATGGCCAGAAAAATTAGGAGGGCCAGGAGAAATAATAAGGAAACTACAAAGAGTGTTGTAAGTAAAAGAGACAATTTATTTTTCATGATTGCAATTGCCGTAGCTCTGTAGAGCTACAGGAAACAAAACTTAAAGTACAGAAATGCAGTTTCCTTAGCTTAAGCTTGAGTATCAGTCTATGCCGTTCTATGCGGTTTCTTTCTGCTGCAGCTGCTTTTTAAAGAGACAGTAGATAATTTTATGCAAACTTACTCTGTGTACACTAAATTCCCGTTACATCTTATGCGCATTATACTTGTACATATTCTCGTACATATATTTATACAACACCCTGTTACAATGCTGCCGTTGCCCCTTTTTTAAGGGGGCTCAGTACAGCCCTAACCTGCCTGTACTCCCAGGCTCGGGGCTCTAACCTGCTTCTGTCCTAACTCCAGGACTACGGGGTTCTAAGCTTGACGGGTGTAACTCTTACTAAAATATCTAAGTAGCTACTATCAATATTCCAGGACCCAAATTTGATCCCTATCAAGGGCCAATATTAGCTAAGGCAATTTACTTCCTATTAATTTATTCCCTATTCTAGAGGGCAAATATCCGCCTAAGTCCTGTGCATATGCCTTTTTCACTTATACATACCAGCTCTCTCAGCCTCGTTGTCGAATTCCGCCTCTGTAGGGATTTGGATCGACCCTTCGGTTCCTTTCCACCGTGTCAGTCCCACGACCTGTTACCAGGTTGGGGCCGCTGACTCCTCCGCCCAGACTCAATGACCGTGAGGACGAGCCCCATGATCAAAGAGCCTTGTTCCGAGAGACAGTCTAACGTCTTAGAAGCTCTGGAACTCCGACCCCCTCCAACATTTGGGGGCCTCAGTTATAGTGTTTTTTGGGTCGGCCCAGTTTCTCACCTTCTGTGAGGTGTGAAACTGTGGTCGCATGGCATCGTTCCTGATTGGTTGACATTTAGGTTGCGGGTAGTGGTCGAACACCTGGACCCATGGGGGGCCTTAGGCTATTTGCATATTAAACAGGCGGTTCGAGTTCTGGCTCAAGATCAAGAAGAGAGTTTGCTGGTTTGACAAGGCCTCAGTTATTTAAATTAGTCTTGTCACTGGGCAGATGCACAGAGTAGGCCCGTAGAGCAATACACTAGCTACCTTAACTACACTTTATCCTTAACATACTATGCCTACTTATAATCCTATATGAAATACCTATACCTATATGCTATTCCTACACTCTCCTTAGATTTCTACAGTGAGCAGTCATCTTCATACAACGGAGCATCATGAACCTGATGTGATCCAAGCCAACCAGTAGGGATGAACAAGGAGACTGACCTAAACCAGTCTCTGAATTGTTATGCAATAACATTTGTTTACAGTTCTCATTTGAGATGTCACTGAATGAAGCATTCTGTGGCACAGGGTGTCTCCTTACATTTCAAGGAATGCTGTGTGAAATAAAAACAGGACAAAGTTATTTTGAAGGGACACAATTCCTGCAATGTTTTATTTGTGGTATAGAATCATACCTTTGTATCACAGTATGTGATCCTTTGCATGATGGTTGTTAAAGTGGGATGGAGTACATCCTAAATTGGCTTGCGAGCAAGACAATAGGCAAAAAATAAGGGACAAGTGATCACTTTCTTGGGATGGATACACTGGCAAACCAGAAAGTGCCCTGTGGCAGTTAATTAAAACCTATTCATCTGCAGAAGACCCCACAGCCTGGCTTATCTCTTGTGTTCATTTCAGCTTTGGACTTCACCTTTAAGAAATATTATTTACTTACTAAATCCAGGGGAAAGAGTTTTCTGTGCTTTATGCAGTAATGAAATGCCTTAGCTTTTGGTTGCCCTAAAATGTGGGTCACTAATAGAACAGATTGCTGCCAGCATGACAGTTGATATTACTGCCTGCACACCAAACGCTATGTTCCATAAATGTATGACCTTGGGATCATTTAGAGACATCCAATTATAGGATAAACCAAGTGCTGTGTATTTCAGAAAAAATATTAACATTCTACAAGTAAGAGGCAAAACAACGGGGCTGCCTGAGGGACTGGGGAATGGCAGGTTTGCTAATTTCACTCAATAGTGTTGCCAGCTGAAATGGGAAAGTTGACATCCAAGAAAAATGTTCTATGACTATATAATAACTCTATGGTTGATGCCAGTTAAGGAATGGCTTTCCCCCTGAAGTTGGAGCCACCTTACTGGAATTATTCAGAATCAGGGTGGACAAAACAGTTGCAAAAGTAGAACAGACACCATTCATGCAGGCACACATATGACAGAAAGACTTATTGTGTGACCTAATATGTTTTTCTATTCTTAATATCTACCATATCCTGTGATCACACACAAATTGAAATGATGCTGTATCCAAAACTAGACTGGACAAAACATTAGCAAATGTATTGAAGGCAACAATCCTGCCCCAGCAGATGGGAACAGATTAGATTACCTACTAGGTCCTTTTCATTTCTGATTTCTTTGATTTAGTTCCAAGTTACTAATTGGTTCCAGGTTATAACTGCTTACATGTGGAGACAGTCTATGTAGTATGTGACTTTTATTGAAAATGGGCTTCTATTTCATACAGTCAAAGCTCTGTCACGTGAATCCGATTTTAATGTATAGAATATAACCTATGCTTCTCAAATGTCCCTCATTTCAAGGGATGTCACTCATTTTATCCAAAATTCCACACACAATTGGTGTCCCCTCACTACTTTTGATTAATGTTGTTTACAACATGCTCAGGACACTAACAATTATGGACTGAATTACTCATGCTGACAGAATTAATCCCACAACATTTTATTTTATCAAACATTGCATCCTCAAAGGCATGCTAGAGCCCTGAGGATCCAATTCTGTGGCTCAGGTGTTCTTTTTGTTATAGTCAAGAACTTGGGTGATGAGATCGACCTCCAATTCCTATATATGTATTTTTCAGCTAAAAAAATCCTTTGAGACTTCAATGCAGCGGAAAGATGGGGGAAGGGCTTCAAACCTCACATTCATTCTAGCTTCTTGTAGTAAGAGGAGTGAAATCTTTAAATGACACTGAAGTACACAAGTATTAGGATTACTTCTTGTATCTGTACAAACTCTTCTTTTCCTTGTTGGCTGAAGGTGCCAGTTGTGACCCCAGTCCTACAAAGAGACCTGTGGGGCATTCCCAGCACACAAATGGTGCCCCAGTAGGTTCTAAAGTCTGAGTGTGCAGTTCTATTTGCAGAAGCTAGGGTCTATAATTACACACTACTATTTAAAGTACATATGCAGTAGTGCAGGTTGCTTTAAAAATGGCATTTATCCCCTGAGATTTTATACCAGGGCTTCCCAGACTGAAAAATGATGTGTACTGTGATCTGTTTCCACTGGACAAGTTTGAATCAAACATCTGTTTAGTTTTCCATTTTCAAATGCTCTGATGAAATCTGAAACGCCTGTGTATTACACATTCCTTGGCTAATTACATTCCTGGAAGGTTGTCTCATGAATCAGATGCTTTGTGGGGAAAAATACAGTCCTTGCTTTGATGCAGCTGGAAAGAGGACTGAAGACAGGTAGGGAGCTGTTCATGCACTTAGCAACTTCTAGCTCCTCTGAGACTTTTGAAAATATTTAATAACTGTTGTCGTTTACCAAGATGCTAATTTTCTTTCACCTACCTGTCCTGTTATATGGAAAATAAACTGGAAAAGAGATTTTTCCTATTTATTCAACTCATCTGAAAGCAAAACAAAGTGTCAGCTAGCAAGTAAAGAGTATTTGTGCAGACTGCAGCAGGAACCATATGGGGCATCAACTCTGTTTTTCTGTGTAACTACATGTACTCATTAAAATAAAATTATGGGGTAATCTTTTTCATCCTGACAGCAGCTATACTCTGTTAAGCTGCCGTACTGTCAGAATCTCACAAGCTAAACAGCTCCAGGCCTGACCAGAACCTGGATGAGAAATCTCCAATCAAAATCTAGAGTTTCATGTCATTGAATCAGTACTTTAAGATACAGAGAATATACCAGCAAGTGAGCAGTGCCCGTGCTACAGAGGAAGGCAAGCAAACAAACAAATAAAAAGAACCTGAGAGTCTTTGCCAAACTGACCTGGGAGAAAATTCCTTCCTGACTCCAAATATGGTAATCAGTTAAACCTTGAACACATGGGCAAGACTCACCAGTCAGATACCCAAGAAAGAATTCTCTGTAGTAATTCAGAACCTACCCCATCAAATGTCCCATCTCAGGCCACTGGCATACCTACTCCCAGTAGTCAAAGATCAGTCAATTGCCAAACTATGCTGTGCCATCATACCATCCCCTTCATAAATTTATCAAGCTCAGTTTTGAAGCCAGCAAGGGTTTTTGCCCCCAGTGCTCCCCTTGGAACGCTATTCCAGAATTTTGCTCTTCTGATGGTTAGAAACCTGTGTCTAATTACAGTAAGATTGTATTAGGAGAACTTTACCTTTTGGTAAATATAAAACAAAGATCCTGATTCTAGAAGACCCAAGGGACACCTGGCCAAATTCAACTTGTTTGGTTACATTCAGGCTACATAAATATCTCCTCCAGTTTCAGCTGGATATGGTATTTTTCTTGCCTCTCAAACTAGGGAGCAGTTCTGGTCTGAGTTATTAAATCATTGAAAGACAGGGTTGAAAGGGACCTCTAGAAGTTATCTAATCCCCACCACCTGTGCTGAGCCCAGCTAACTAGAGCATCCCTGACAGGTGTTTGTTTAACTTATTTTTAGAAACTTCCAAGGATGAGGATTTCACAGACTACTCCGATACCCTGTTCCAGAGCTTAAATATCTTTACTCTGAGAACATTTTTCTAATATTTAACCTAAATCTCCCTGGCTGCAAACTAAGCTGAATATTTCTTGTCTGATCCTGAATGGACATGGAGGACAATTGAGCACCAGCCTCCTTATAATCAACCTGTTACATAATTGAAGACTTAATACTATGCTAAGGCTTCTCTTCTCTAACTAAACATGCCCAGTTCTTTTAACCTTTCCTCATAGGTTATGTTTTCTAAACTTTTGTTTTTGTAGCTCCCATCAGGACCCTCTTCAGTTTGTTCACAACTTTCTTAAAGTGTGGTGTCAAAATCTGGACACAGCATGCCTGTTGAAGCCTTACTAGTGGTGAGCAGAGAGGAACAATGACCTCCTGTTTCTTACCTATAACACTTCTGTTAATACACTCAAGAATAATATCAGCCTTTTTTGCAAATGCATCATGTTGGTGACTCATTCAATTTGTAATCTACTCCAGTCTCCAGATTTTCTCCATTACTGCTATCTAGATCAGTTATTCCCCATTTTGTATGTGTGAATTTGATTTTTCCTTCCTAAATGTAATACTTTCACCTGATTGAATTTACTTTTGTTGTTTTCAGACCTGTTCTCCAATTTGTCAAAGTTATTTTGAATTCTAATCCTGACCTCCAAAGTGCTAGCAACCCTTCCCATCTTGGGCTATGTCTACACTTGTGACTTTGTCAACTTTAACTAAGTCGACTTAGTGTGTCCACACTTAAATTTTAAGTTGACTTTGGGGGGAACTTACAAAGTCGACCTAGAGTGTCCACACTGGATGCTCTAGGTCAACTTTGTGGGGCTACGGGGACCTAGGGCAGGTCCACAGGGGCAGGAGGGATACCCCTTGCCCAATGCCAGGGGGCTCAGCCTTTGCCCCATTGTACATAGGTACAGTGGGGCAAAGGGGGGTCAAGGACCCTCACAGGGCATAGGGGCAGGGTGGGAAGGGCTCGGCCCTGCCAAGTGAGGGGGCATAGGTCGACATAAGAACATAAGGAATACAACCATTGTGTCCTTAATGGCTCATCAGGTTACTCCCTGGTCCCATATCACCTGGCAGATTCCTTAACATTAAGGAGACAATGGTTGGTGACATCCTGTCTGGGGCATTCCCACAGAATCATGCAAGTTAAAGTATAGATATAACACCAAATTCCTAACTTCTAATCGAAATAGAATTCCTAGACATAAACTATACAATCATTCCCAGCAAATTACTACCTTTCTATTGATACCAAACATGACATAGTTCCTACGGATTATAGCATTTATGATATATGAATAGAAAATAATATCATAAATGCTTTCCTAAATCCAGACAGTGTCACACCGTGCCCACATGTCCTGCCAGGGTCCCTGTCCCCCTTTGCCCCATTGCACACAAGGGGTGCCCCCCCTGCCACCATGAACCTGCCCAAGGTCCCCCTAGCCCCTGCCAGTCGACCTAGGCATCAAGTGGAGACGCTCTAGGTCAACTTTGCTAGGTCCCCTTTAAGTCGACTTAATTTTATAGTGTAGACGCAATAAGTCGACTTAGTTAAGTCAACTTAGTTTAAGTCAACTTAAAAGTGCAAGTGTAGACATAGCCCAAGAGTCTAGATGACCTATCAAGGTCCCTTCCCTACCTTTCTTTGATCACAGACAAGGCCACGTGACCTGACTTTGTAAGGTGCTGAGCATTGCCTGACCTGCAGTGAGCTAGTTAGGGAGGATCAGCAAGATCAGGTCCTTGGGATAAAACTCTCCCCACTGAAGAGTAGACCTATCCAATACTTAAGAGGGGAATAAATCTTCAGGGCTTAATCAGTGTATATGACCATGTGCAGGCAGGCCTCTATCCAGGGATAAATTTTATCCATACTAAACTTTCTGTGAAGGGCTGGTTTGTGTGTCTTGTATGGGGCCTAAACTGGTCCGTACATTCATTTTCCTCTGCAGTTAAACCATGTAATACATTTACAGAGGCAAATAGCTACACCTGTATATACCAACTTAAACATATTGTTTAAATTAACAATAGAGTAAACAAAGTTGTGCCTGCAATTAGCTAAATTAAGAACATTTTTTACTCTCAAGGCCTTGGAAATGTAATGTAATGGATTTTCTCTAATTTTGCTATCTAAACAGTTTTTTGTGATGCTCCTTCATGTACAGTCTTGTTCGCTTGTGAATGCTTTTCTTCAGCACACATTCTAAAACCTAACTCTCCAGCTGTCACAGAACTGTATGTATTTATCACTATGGCATTTGAAAATATGTAAATGACTAGCAGATGTTCTATTGCTATGTAACCAAACTTGGCTTTGTCAATTTCACACACATGACAAAAGTACATTGGCTCAGAAAGAAACTCAGCACTCTAAGCTTGCTAGGTTCTCTTTTTATATGAAACATTTCTAGGACTTAATTAATTAAAAACAGGAGCCCGTGTCTATCAAAGATGATATAAAGCAATCCATCCAAAGAGTGAGGCACATGTAACATCTCAATATTTTTATGATAGTACTTCCAATAAACTGAAACCTGTGTGTCAGAGTTAGACACAGAACTAGAAAAGCTTTCTTAAATATTTAATGTGGTATATTACAGTTGAGTTTCTAAACATATTTCACATCGCATATCATTGCTGACACTAAACTTCAGGGAATGTTTTCTTGCCCTTATGACTCTACCACTGTCCTTCAGTTGAAGTTGATCTATGAACGGGCAATATTTTGTTTAGTGATATAAAATGATGAGAATAATGTGATGCTGATTATGTAAACCTCCAACCCAAAAGCATCTTAAATTGCAAGTAAGATTGGAAGTACAGCTTAGTAACTTTTGTTATGACAACACTTCATAGGATGGTGTTGGTTATATATGAAGTATTTAAATAAAGCTAGACTCTGCTGTTACACCTGTGCATAGCAGAAGCAATTTGTTCGCACTACTCTGAGAATAAAACTTGACCACTGCACTTCACTGGTTAGAAAAAATTCTTGGGTAACTTATTGTCTCTGTTCAACAAAGCAATATTTAAAAAGATCCCCAGAATGTATTGCCATAAATGATGACTTTTTGAGAAGTGTATAGTAGCACATCAGCACCTTCGAGGGCCCACTCTTCCTGACTTTTTTGCTTGTACAGCACAGTACATCAAGGAAAGGACCCAGCGAAGTTCATTGACAGTGAAGAGCCCTCTTATGCATGTGAGGAAATGCATCAGGCAACATGCCCTAGATTGGTAATGGGGCACATTGCAGATGCATATTCCATCTCCCTCTTAACTAGTTCATCTCACATAGGTAGTAACAGTACTGTAGAATAGCTGGGATTTTCAAGAAGCATCTGATTCTAAACACTCTGCAAATGTGGATCAGCTAAGCATGAATATCCATGTGTGCCTGCTTCAGTGAAGATATCCATGGATCCTAAGTCAGATCATATACTTAAAGTTGTTTCTTTTTCATGACTATGTATCCCTAATCTCTTTCCATAGCCCCATCTTTACACAAGACCAAGTTCCCTGAGGAAGATGGGACATTTTTTCTGGGAAGGGAAATCTCCTTGCCACCTAGAATCCCAGCTCTCTAGAAATGAAAAGCCTGTTAGCTTCCTACTGTACTACTTGTTTTTTTGTATAGAAGTTATTGACAGATATAGAAGGAGGAAAACATTTTCCTATTTAGTATTTGGAAGTTGGACTGACCTATGCAAAAAGAACTTGTTCATTGATTTTCAGAAACCCCTTAAAATCAAAGCTAGCTCCATTTTTCAGTAAAGATTATCTGGTTCTTTGTACTTTGGCATTCACTTTCTTGCATAGTTTTTGACTCTTGCACAGAATGTAAAAATAGCTGACTTTCAAATAGCTGCCTCAGTACACACAGAGACACTTCCTTCAGACTCTCCTGATTTACTGAAATAAATACTGATATGTGGGAGGATGTTTGTGTTGCTGATCTGCCTTTCTCTTACCAACAATCATATAAACTACAAAGCTCTATGGTAAAAATAACATACTCTTACAATGTCAAGTGGTACAATCATTTATTTAGAGGTTGTCAGTCCTCAGTTTTCTTTCATGTGACTTCAGAGAAAGTGTATTTCAGACCTGTCTTGGAAATAAGGCTCTTCTTATCCTCCCTGAAACATGGGTGTGTAATAAACACCAACCACATTGCCATAGTTCACTTTAAGGCTGGCATAATAGAGTGACGTGGCATAATAGAGTATAAGTAAAACGGGCTTGAAAACTATGCATAAGGCTCTGGATTGAGACTCTGGGGATATGGGTTTCATTTCTGGCTCTTCCACAGATCGCTGTGTGAGCTGGGGTAGATATTATTAAGAGAACTGAGGTACTGAGAGTATCTGTAAAATAAGGATTTAAAATACTACTTGTATATTTAGGTCCCAATACAGCAGGCCAAAGCAGTTAAAGACAAGTTTACGTTTAATGGAACTTAACCACCAATGTGGCGCTAAACATGTGCTTAAAATGCTTTGCTGAGTACAGGTGGGCGTACGCTTGTGCTTTAGCCCTTTGCCAAATTGGGGGCCTTTGCTAATAAGAATCCATACCTCAAATAGGTCCTATGTTTTTGTAGAGCACCTTACTTTGCCCAATGAGGCCCAGATCTCATTTGGGGCCTCTAGAGTCTATTATAATACAAATAAATGAAGATAATGTGGGCTCTATAGGATGATGTGAATGCTGGGCCTGCTTGGTAATTATCTCTACCTCAGCCTGGAAATCATTTCAATTAGTTATAGCACACACATGAAAAGGGGGTGACATTCTGATAGCAAAACAAATCAATTGTCAAACGGGAGCATTAAGAAAGAGAACTGCAGGCTAGATGTTGATGGTAAGTTATGGTCCAGGGAAAAAGGTCAGAACTTCTCACAGATTTTGTTCTACATTATGATAATTTATGTTTAGATTAAAAAAAAAAAGTCTTCAAATGACAAGATAATGCCAGTTCTTCAGAGAATATCATAGAGTATGGAGAGAGTAAAATGTCAAAAATACTAATGTAACTTTGAAGCCTGTACTGAATATAAATAATTTTAAAGGAACCCTTACAGTGTACTGACTGACGCTAAGACCTTTAAATACAAATGCTATAACAGTGACATTTCTGCTAATTAAAAAAATCTTCTTTCCTAATCACTTCTAAACCATAATCATATATGGTTAAATAAAGGTCAGTTGGAACCAGCCAGCCCAATAAGTGTTCATTTCTCACAAGCCTCAGATTAGTGCTTTTTTTTGTGATGGTACAAAGGAGTATGGAGTACCCCAACCTTTTTTGCCAGCCCCGCTGCCCAGCTGGGGAGGCATAGTCAGCAGGGAAAAGGAGTGTGCTACTGGAAGAAGAGAGGTGGTGCAGGAAGAAGAGGGGTGGGAGAGGCATTTTTCAAATTTACTATCAAGATATTAATACTGGCACCTTTTTTCCCTCCCACAAAAAAAAGCACTGCTCAGGTTCAGGAGGATGGGGAGTAATGGCTGCATTTGACTGTGGCTACTTCAACAGGGTCTATTTGCTCTTGTTCCTGATGGAAAACTGGAAATCGAGCTCGTGCATCCATCTCCAGCAAACACAATCTACTGTGTGATTTCTTTCTTCAATTCCAATTTCAAATATAAGAGCAAAGAAGTTTATTTAAATCCTAGAACTCTCCATTTGTATCAATTTCCCTAAGTTTAAGAAGTATTTTTGTTCTCTATTAGAGGCTAGTACTAGAACAACAGTAAGTGCTCTGGATTTTTAGAGTTCAACATGCACTGGCACCAAAAAGAAACCAATGATTAGCTTGTTAGGGCCTTATTCAACGTCCACTGACTCTTTTAATTGACTTTAGTAGGGTTTGGATCAAGCCTTTTCTGTGCTGCTGGTGGTGATGTGTGCGCGCATGTGTTCAGTTTCTGAGGATGCATTATTAGTCCAATATAATGTACAATTAAGGAAAAGTAATCTAAGGTCTCAATATAGTCATGGTACTCTTGGAAGAAGTAGGAGGAAGGGGACAGTTGCCTTCTATACAAATTTACAGGGTTCCTGGGAGATAAATCAAGGTATATGCTGCTTACCTTCATTACAGTACAAAACTTGCAGATGTCTCAGGCTTCCATGCTCACATGAGATTTCCTCACTGTGTGCAGAATCATTTTCACAAACTTGCTGAGATGTAATGATTTGCTGAGTTCTGCTTTTTTCTGAGAGCAGCCTCTTCTCATACTTATTCCAAAGCTATGGTCAGGAAAATAAAAGTGTATCCCCAGAGCTCTGCAGGATAAAACTAGAATACACAAAAAGTAAGATTTTAAAAAACAGGAGCCTAAAATTAGGCTTCTAAATCCATATTTAGCCACTTGCCTGATTTTCAAAAGTGCTGAGATTCCAATATTGACCTCAATTTAATCCATCCATGTGTAATTGTATTCCCCACAGTTATACTCTGGCGTGCACAGCACCAAAAAAATAAGAGAGCAAGCACAAAAGGAGGTGTTCTTAATTAAGATATAAGTAGACTTTTAAAAACTGGTGTTCACTGGAGTTTGTCTTCCCTGGGGCAGATGCTTCTGTACAGCCTCAGACGTCAAATCTTGTAAGTAAAAATAAGAGAAATTGTTTGCTTATTGCTCTACTGAGTAATTGGAAGGTTTGTATGGCTTATTCAGTTATCCCTTTAATATCTCCCCTCACTAGAGAAAAAGTCAATGCACACAGATTTTATTAATGGCTCAGCCACTGAACTGCTGTGATGTCCTGGAGGGGTCCTTTTCTTTCTCTTGCCTGGGTTCCCCCATAGCCCTGTGTCCATCTTGGTTGTTTAGACTGTAAGTTTTTCAGGGAAGGCACTGTCTCTTGCTATATATATGTACAGTACTTATCAGATTTTCCTGAGTATCATTCTTTCCAATTTTGGTCACTGCAACTAATCTGAATGTAGACATGGATTTTAGGCTAACATTATCTTCCATTTATATAGCTCATTTTATCCCAAAAATCTATATATACTGGAATTGTTTTAACTACCAGTTTGGATGATGGATTAGAAAGTAGACTTCTAAAAGTTGCAGATGACACCAAGGCTGCGTCTACACTGGTAAATTAAGTCGACTTAAGCTTGCTTAAGTCGACTTAATTTACCCTGCGTCTACACTACAGTTTCCTTAAGTTGACTTAAGCAACTTGCTTAAGTCGACTTAAGGAAAATAAAGTCGATTTAATTAAAATTAAGTCGACTTTATAAAACCTGCTTTCTAGTAGACCTAAGGCTTAAGTCAACTCCCTAGAGTCGACTTAAGCCAGTGTAGCCGTGGGGTAGCCCTAAGTCGACTTAAGCCTTAAGTCTAATGAAAAGCTGGTTTAATAAAGTCGACTTTATTTTCCTTAAGTCGACTTAAGCAAGCGTAAGTCGACTTAATTTACCAGTGTAGACGCAGCCTTGGTTTCAAAGTGGGGGAGGGGCGGTGCAAGATGGATCATTGAAGTGGTGGCGGCACAGAGCAGGGGACAGAGCTGGTCATGCTCCCCACTTCCTGTAATGTGGCCCTGTTCTTTTCCTGGAAGGGAGATCCAGGTGAAGGGAGGGTGTAATTGGTAGGGCCTACAGTGCAGGAAGTACCCCTTAACAATTGCACCCCGCTTTCCCTGAACACCTCCATTTTTTCTTGAAAGGCCCCTTCCTTTCAGAAGAGTAGCAGGATTGTTTGACAAAAGTCCATGGGGGGTCCCAGAGTCTGATCTGTCTTGCAAGCCCCAAACTTCCACCTCACTTGAAATCTACTTGCTTACAAAACCAGACCCAAAGATACAAAAGTGTCACCGCACACTGTTACTGAAAGATTGCTTACTTTCTCATTTTCCCCATATAATAATAAAATAAATCCACTGGAATATAAATATTGTACTTACATTTCAGCATATAGTATATAAAGCAGTATAAACATGTCATTGTCTGTATTTCATTGGTACTGCCTTTGCTAGTGCTTTTTAGGTAGATGGCTGTAAAACTAAGCAAATATTTAGATGAGTTGATGTACTTCTTCAAATACCTCTTCATATCCTCAAGGATACATATACATGTGGTTCAAAACCACTGATCTGAGGCAGGACTGAGTATTATTTAGATCATGTCTGACAGGTGTTTGTCTAACCTGCTCTTAAAAACCCATGATGGAGATTTCACAACCTCCCTGGATAATTTTTTTTTGTATGCTTAGCTACCCTGACAGTTAGGAAGTTTTCCTAAATGTCTAACCTAAATCTCCCTTGCTGCATTTAAGCCTATTACTTTTCATTATCCACTGAGGACAGGACAAGAACAATTTATCACGCTCCTCTCTTTAACAACTTTCCATACTTGAAGACTGTTACTGTGTCCTCCCTCAGTCTTCTCTTCTCCAGACTCAAAACCAATTTTTCAAATCTTTCCTCTTAAGTGTAATACTTTTACTTTGCATTTTTCTTATTGAATTTCATCCTATTTACTTCAGACCATTTCTCTAGATTGTTACCACATCTACTGCTTCCCTTGCCCCCCCATATTCCAGGCTTGTTAACCAGTCAAAGAGGGTTTCCCACAGTTGTTCTAGACCTGCTATGAGCTATGACATGGGGGTAAAAATACTAAAAGCTGGGCCTACACCTACCACGCCTACCCTCAGTAATCCGGACAGAATGTCAGCACTAGGAGATTTTCAGAGAAACCTTGGTACAGATACAGTTTATGAATGGTAGTGTCTGCTCAAGAGTGGTCCATCAATGGACCGGCAGGGGGTGCGGTAAATTAGGATGAAGGTGTCTGGAGGAGCTGTTTGTACTATTATCAATCCTTTTATAGCTTTGTGAGCATGAAAAATGTTTTAAATATTTAAAATATATTTAAAATTGGCAATAGCTGCCCTTAAAGTATATATATTTTAGAAAGTAAAGTCTCGCTTGCTGGGCGTGAGGAGGGGTTGCTGGCTTATTGTATATCTAAGGTTTCTAGTTCTGATCAGACGTATGTCAGCAGGAACCAATAGTTACTGCTGTTTAGTGACCATCTGGCAACTTGTGAAATGGGCTTGTTGGTCTCTGTCTGGTTTCTACATAATTAAAAACCATCACTGGGATGGGCGTTATCTGACATCCTTGTCAGCCATTTCAGCAGCATTGCCCCAAGGCTGGTGAATCTGCCCAGCAAGCTATTCCCTCTGGACAGAGGAATTCCACCATACAGTACTATTGCAGCAGCTCCTATGCCACCCAGTCCATGGATTAAGCAGTACATCTCATCCAAAGGAGATGTGACCTGGGAGTCTCTGTAGCCCAGTGGACCTGGATTGCCAGAATAGGTGTTAGGGAGTATTTGCAGCCAGTGCAGTCAGACCAGCCTAGCCCCATGCCATCCAAAAAAAAAATCTGATGGAGCCACAAAGCCTAAAGTCACCTGTCACATCCTCTGATCTAGTGAAGAGCTCAGCTCAGCCCCTATGGAGGATCTGCCCCAGGATATTTAGATTACACCTTCTCAAATCCATTGTGTCTTTATACTGCTACCTGTCACAGTCATATCTGAACACATATAAAATCATTGGTGAAATCCTAGTGGACTTCCAGCATGTATGGCATTTCTCCCTTTTTAGGGTCAATTCTGCTTGATAGGTGGTCTTATTTTTTGGAGGGAAAATGTTGTATGGTAGGGATTTGGCAATAAAAGGGGTGTTTAAATTGTGTTGTTTGTGGAGGAAAGACTTTTTCAAAGAGGGATGTTTTCCAGCATTTCCTAGAGAGAGAGATAGACTCTGGATTTGCCTGTCTCTGGAGGTTTGTTCTATAGCCAGATCATCCTGAATACTTTCTTCCCAGCTCCCATGAATTGTGTCCTGGGTTTTGTGATCTGCATTGGTTCAGAGAAGTGCAGCTGTCACAATGATTCATAGACAAAATATTTGGTCTTTGACCTGATTAAATAATTTCTTTGAAAATTAGGTCCAACATCTTAAACTGGCCTCAGAAGCTGACTGAGAACCAGTGGAGGAATCTGAGAATAGGCTTGATGTGCTAACGATGGCCTGAGGTACATAAAAAACTGTTAGCCACGTTCTCTACCCACGGAACCCATTCTCTCATACTCACAGTGAGTGACAGTGATCCAGCCTGGAAGTGAAGAATGTAGGGCTCACTGTGACCAGGTCCTCATCCAGGAGGAAGAGGTAGTTCCCTAGTGAGCTGGAAGGGAAAAGTGGCATTTTTGGAAACTGATGGTACTTGGTCATCCAAGCCTAGCAAGCAGTCCAGCAGGACCCAGAGACTTTTAACCACCCTAACTAAGGGGGTGTGTGAGCTTTTGATGGAAAATGGAGACAGTGTCTGGGCCAGTTCTTTGAAATGTTTCTCCTTTCTCCATTAGTTGGCTTTTTCTTGGGTTCAACTTGAGCCAGCTGCTCTTCACTCACAAGCAGATTTTCTTTTTGGCCACCTGAGATTTCTAGTAGTAGTTGTGGTCGCAGCAGCTGAGAATGAGACAGAGAGCTGAATGTCATTGACACACTACCAGCAGCTAAGCCCCTGTCATCTCAGTCTTTCACACATTGAAGAGAAACAAGATAGTGTGGATCCTTGGAGGACTCCAGCTAAGGGCATTTGGAGAAGAGAAGCCATCCTTTGACCTCCGTTGGAGAGGAACACTAGGAGTCAGTGTAGTGCTAGTACTCCTGCTGTCTCCTGTGAGGGGGTTAGCAGTGTCTTGTGGTTCAAAGGCTGCAGAGAGGTCCAGCACTAGGAACACGGAAGTGTCACACAAGTCCCTGGACGGGTGGTTAACTTTTAGTGACACTAGAGTGGTCCTTTGTACTGGGCCTGGATCTCAACTCTGATTGTGACGTCTGCCAACATCCTAGGTCCTTCACATGTTGGAAGTTGGTGTGTACTGCTTTTTCAGTTATTTTGCCCAGGAATGGGATATGCAAGATGGAAAAATCTTGAAGGTACATCACTGGCTTTTTGAGGAGGGGTTAAGAATTATCTTTTTTCTCAAGGAATTTATAAGTGTAATTCTCAAAAGCAAACATTGGCTATTTCTTTTAGTCATGGGCAGAGCTTTTTGCTAGCTTTTACCAGCCAAGAGGAGCATGGATCCATTTAACAGGTGACAGTTCTACTATTTCAAGACTTCTTGAGCCTGATATGTGTGATGGGGCCAAACTCAGTTGGGGTTGTGGGCCAGGTAATACAATCAGGCTAATTCCAATTAGCTCCACATGTATTCTGTGGACCTCAGCAGTGATGTATGCTGATAGCCAACCCAAGCATGGACTGAATAGCTTTCTGGGCTATGCAGTCTGAGTTTTCAGCTGGTTTACAGTGAGAAATTTTTCTTCTGGCCATGATTCTGTGGCAATGATTGCAGAGATGTTGATTGCTCATTTTCCCTTCTTTGGTGTACTGGCATCATCCTGGAAGTGTTTGTGCTACTGCTGGAGAGATTCTGGGTGGTTTTTGCACTACTAGCATTCTAATTTTCTGCCTGTGTGCTTTATCTGCCAAAGCCCACCTGTGAGCCATATTGATCTACTTAGCCTATGCCAGGGGACTGGATGATTTGGGGCCAAGGCATTGATGGTAGTAGATAAGAGGTGACTGTCTTTTTGTACTGACTCATAAGCACCATGGTTTCCATCTGGATGTCTGCATGCCACTTGGTATCCTAAATTCCTCTCGTCCTTTGCCTCACAGATCATATGAATGCAATCATGGTTTTTGTTTCTGAAACAGAATGTCGTCTTCTGCATCTGCGACTAGAAGGGAACAGGACTGCTATTCGCCTCTTCTTTTTCTGGTGCTTTTTTGAGTCTTGGCTTGTGACTTATAGCCTATTCTGTAGGGACTAGCTGTGTAGAGTTGGAGGTGCCATGGAATCACAGCTCAGTGCACAAGCAAAACCCAAGTGTTTCATCTGGAGTAAGATCATGGATGTGTCTGGTTTTGTTGATGGCTGACCTTGCCTTTAGCAATGTGATATTCAGGCTGTTATTTTATTCTCTTCTGTTTAATGATATTGCTGACTTAGCAACAGGCTTCTAATGTCCCTGGGAGACAACTCCATTTAGTGGTAGGAGAATCTGGGCTATGTGGTTTGAGATCCTTTAAAGATATTGGTGTGCTGGACTGTGCACCAGGAGATTTTGCCTGATCTTTAAAACCTACCCAAGTGATGAAGGGTAGTGTTGTAGCAGGGGCATTTCTTCTCTTCTGTTTTACCCTGTTTATCATCAGCCAGGGGCACTTTGTATTCCTGTGATGGCTAGTGTTGTATGGAGCAGATGGAGCGGAAGGGGCACCGTTTGGTCCACTGAGTATCAGCAAGATTTTGTGGTTAACCATCAGTTGAGACTAGCTCTTTTCAAACTTTAGTTGCTGGGACAGGAAGAAACAGGAGGAAAACCCCAAACTCTGCATTTGAATGCAAGGTGGCAAACATCCTTTCAAAGCTCTCAGCTAGACTGGCAGCAGCAGAGATGCTGAGATCTTTGCTGATAGGGGGGGGTTGTGTGCAGAGAGGATGTCTTGAACCCAGCAACAGCTTTTAAAGGCTCTCAGATAGGCTGGTGGCAGCAAACCACCCCATCATCTCTGCTTATTATATGCAAAATTGGGCTTGTTTTGCAAGTGAGTTGCTTGCTTTCTGTGAGAATTGTGGGTTGTGGTCTTCCCAAGACACTAGTTTTGGGCTGGTTGCTTCCTTACACTTCCAGCTTGTGGCGTGGTGCCTCTGGAATCAGAAATGCAAGATCCACCACTTTTGCTCCAGTGGGCAAATTGGGCTTGTTTTGTTGTATTTCTGCTTTTTTTCAGGCATCATTTCCACTTGTTTTTCAGCTAGATCATCCACAAATGAGAACCACTCTACCAGCCCAAGGCATTCCTGATCAGATCAGGAATGGAACCAGAGCACAGTGTGCTTCAACCATTTGCACAATGGAGAGTTCCTTAGGGGACTGCCTGCGCTAGCCAGTGTAATTTTGAAAGCTGCCTGGAGGCTGCACTGTCATGGAGGAGAGATAGAGTAGGCTGATTCAGCCCTATATTGGATGATGGGAACAGAAAAGATGGGTTTGAGCCACTTTCCCTCCTCACATCTGGCACCAAGCTACTTTCCCTCCTCCTGCACCAAGCACAGCTCAGCCTGGGGAACTGGCCTGTGATACATCAGACACACTGTGTTATCAAGGTGGTGGTCACAAGAAAAGGTGCAATTCTTATAGTATCTGCTCTCTAATCTTTTTATGTTGGGCTGGTTGGGTTTTAAAACGAACAAGACTAAAAGGAAAGCTTTCAGATTGGTTGGTAAATATATTTGGGTAGACATTAAATTTTGGACAGCAAGACTGGAAACCAGGACTTAAACAAAGGCATGTGCTCAGATCTGTATTGACAAAAAATAATCCTGGGAGAGAAGATGAAGATAATTTAACTTAAGAGGCTGTTTTGCTTATAACAATAGTAAATCAAGTTAGATAAAGCACACATCTCAAGAAGGATGCTTAGCTGCAAGGTACATTGCCAAGATGTTGCTAGGAAATACAAAGTCTGGAAAAAACAAAGCAACGTAGATAACAATAAAGAGAAGCCAAACAAACAAGGAGTCCTGTGGCACTTTTAAAGACTAACAAATTTATCAATTTAATTTAATTAACAAATTTACCAGGATTCCTTGTTTGTTTGACTGACCTAGGCTAGTTTGTTTGAATGACGTGTTGCCCATCCTTCCTCCATCCTGGACCCGTGTCTTTCTGGAATCACGGCGTCCACTTTGTGACACAGCCCTCCAGCTTTGGCTCAGTCCTTGGTCCTCCCCCTTCTCTAAACATAGGACCAAATGAAAACTGCATTAAAAGGACAATTAAACCCACATGAAGTTATGTTACTTCTCACCATAATGCCTGAAGGTGCCACTGGGATATGTTGTGATCACAGTGGAGGGGATGTGGTCTGCCTGTCCACCAATGAGGGTGCATGTGCCCATGAGAGACATTGTCGCTACTAACATGATGCATGCCGTTAAGGACACACGCACACCGCAATGCTGTCGAAGAGTGCATTATGTCAACTGACAAACCCCCAGGCATAGCATGGCCAAAATGAATGAATGTAAGGAAAAGACACTTGGTCATAAACCTCAAATTACTCAGTGAATTAAGCAAGCAAAAGGTTTTACAATTTATTGTACACTGACAAGTACAAGAGAGCATAGGTTGTCCAGTAATTGCAAATGCCATGTTTTTATCACTGCAAGCCTACATTTTGGAGAGACTTCAGTCACATTTCTATCACATTCCAGCTTCTGAGTCACTGAGCCAGATTGGTTTTGCATTTCTTTATTCCTAAGCAGTAAGATTTAATGAACCCTTGATCACCAGCAGAAAGTTTTCCTTAAATAGCTCCTCACACAGTCTTCTCAAGAGTCACATTTTCATTGGGACTTATGGACAGAACCTCAGCTGGTATAAATTAGTATAGCTCTATTAAACTTAATGGAGTGGTCTTCTGCTATTTACTCAACATATGTAATGTGAAGGAAGCACCAGATACAGTGGGGTCCAAACAGCTGTTTACTAACTATACATCATGCAAGGACTAGGAAAAAAAAACAAGACAAAAAGTTATTGCTTGCTTTTAAAAGACAGTCCTTCTGAGGTATAAACTATCTAACCCAAAGATAAATGTTCAAGAAAGCTTCCAGAAAGACTTGGAATTCATATATACTAAGGCTTCAGTTTTGATGAGTAATAGAAAATTACCTGTCATTGATAAATCTGACCCAGAGTCTGATATTCTGAAATCATGCAAGAGCGTGGTTGTGTCTGAAATGGATTCCTATTTTGCTTGTGTCGCCCATATGCATGAACGGTACAATAGTTACTCCTTTGTATCCACCTTTTAATCATCCGCTCCATTGACATTTGGCACAATTATAGACATCTTGTCTGGTAATTCCAAAATAGGCAGAGAGCAGGAAAGAAAATACCAGGAATATGACTGTTGGAATTGCTATATGATAGTTGGAACTACTGTGTTAGGGAGACACTTTTAGAGGGTTGAATGTCTATAACCACAAAAGTGTTGTCACTATTAATTTCCACAGATTAGGAGGTCCAAATGATGTAGTAGTCTGCAATGTTCTGGCAGTGAACTGAAAATAGGTCACTAAAAGTGGTCATTTTCTAGCACTAATGCAGATAGAATGTCTCTATTTTGCGGAATCAGACATTTCCTGGCAAACATCAGACATATTTAGTCAAAACCTCCATCTATTAATAAAATCATTACCTTTGGGACAAAAAGATCACCTAGTAAATCATACCAGGCTTAAATACACTGCTTGCTGGGCAGCTAAAAAATACTAGAACTTTTATAAATATGGTGGTGGAAAGTCATAAATTTCAAGAAGGCTGCACAAATCAACCACAAACCAGACTCTTGCTTTCTACAGCACAATGGAATGTTTGCAACTCTTATTTTTTTTCTGCAGTCAACAAGTTTGTATTTTTATCCAAATAAACATTCATGGATATATTTGCAGAAGTTTTCAGGCACTTGCTTTACACATGTCAGAAGACTTTTGATCTGGCAATCACCAAATGTTAAGGATTAAGTTATTCCTGTCTCCATGACTATATCCACGGCTATAAACTAGATCAATAGCCAATTCTTTGACAACTAGCTTCAGTTTTTATGGTAATGAAATGGCAATCCAATCCAAATCTTTTCTTGGTGTAATCCCATTAACTTCAGCAAAATTGTATCAAGGATGAATTTAGTCCATAAATCAAGAAAATCAGTTTCAATTTCTCCATGATGCAAAACAAAAACAAAAAAAACAAAAAAAAACAAACAAAAAAAAAAAACCCACCAAAAACATAGCACAGGGAAGTTTTTTATGTCAGTATCATTACTTCCATCCTCCACTATAGAAAATCATGCTATTCAATCTAAAGTGCTGGATGACTGTACTGCATCCATAACAATGAGTCTCAATATCCAAAGGGGTAGCCGTGTTAGTCTATTGTAGAAAGACAACAGAGTCCTGTGGCACTTTTAAAGACTAACAGATTTATTTATCGCATGAGCTTTCGTGGGAGAAAATCCCACTTTGTCAGACGCTTTGAAGATAGGAAAGTTACAGAGTGGGAGGAAATTAAATGCAGGGGAGTGTATGACATAGCATCAGGTCAGGCTGTAACAGCAAATTAAAATAGGTGTTAGGATTCAAAACACTGGGGAACAGCACATAGAGGAGGGGGAGGTCAAATCACTTGTTGTAATGCGAGAAAAATCCATAGTCCCTGTTTAACCCCAAGACAACTGAGTCAAATTTGCATATAAATTCGAGTTCTGCAGTCTCTCTTTGAAGCTGTGATTTGTTATTCATCTGTTTCAACACAGCTATTAACAAGTCGTCAAGGGAGTGAGCAGGGAGATTGAAGTGTTCCCCTACAGGTTTTGCAGTGTTGCAATTTCTGATGTCAGATTTGTGTCCATTGATTCTTTGGCGCAGAGACTGTCCTGTCTGTCCAATATATAAGGCAGAGGGGCATTTCCGGCACATGATGGCATAAATCACATTGGTGGATGAGCAGGTGAACGAACCCTTGATGGAGTAGGTGGCATGATTAGGCCCTGTGATGGTGTCATCAGTGTAGATATGAGGGCAAAGTTGGCAGCGTGGTCTGCTGCGTTTCAATAGTAAGTATAAGACTATATGGCTCTATGGAAACCACAGAGATGTAAATTTAGGCAAAGAGGCAGGGGCCATAAAGATAGAGTGACCTGAGCTTTGTTATGCATCCTTGATATATAGACCTACTGACCTTGCAGAATTCTCCTATCATCCTATTTAGAAACACAACTAAGGGTCTGACTCTCTAGCTTTATGCATATCTGGCCATATTTTAGGCCCCTACACGTTTCATGGATCTGCCTCCCCTCCCAGTCACCAGTACATTCCTACTTTTCTCTTCTGCATTAGTTTTAGATTAGAATTTACAGACATGGGATGCAAAGTAATTTTGCAGTGTGAAAAAGATAGCTTTCCCCTTGATAAATCCAGTCTCCAGATAGGAGTCTGTTTAAAGGAAACCAATCCACACCCCTAACAGAAAACAGAGTCATTAAAATGCTACCACAGAGGAATCACTGCTTCATATCCTTCAACATTAGTTCATTCCAACCACATCCATGCACACATGCAATGTAACAGATACAAACACTGCTAAGGAGAAACATATGCCTTGCATGCATAATCAATAAAAGGTTTCCAAAGATGTCCTCAAAACATTCCTTCCTTCTTCCATCTGAAGAAACCACAATCTAATCACAGGAAGTCATTTGGAACCGGCATGCAAATATCTCATCATTGTGCTCACAGCCTCTCAGCATAGCCTCCTTTGCTATAACTGTCATTAACCTAATTATCCTGTATGTTTTATTTCCTTTCCAGCCAAGTCCCCAGATCAATACAGCCAGTTTATTTCAATCTGTGGATTTGAGATGATCCTTCACTTTCCTCATCACTTTGGCTCTCAAAGATTTTCATAAGCAGCATCTCCAAAATAGGAGTTGAATGCCTGTCTCCTCCATCACAGGTTTGACAGCCTTAGGCTCAACTACATTTTCCCTGTTCAATTCTGCTCTGTTTTAAAATATTACATCTTAAGCCTTGCATCCATTATTGATTGATAGCTGCAAACCAACAGTGCCATCCACTGTTTCCCCATGACAGTGGCATCCTTCCACACAATTCTGTCAGGAGATAGTTTTTAATGGATTACACTAGAATTAGATCCTTACAAATTCAGATACCTGGTGCAAAGATTTTTTTAAAAGGATAAAGGCCACGTTAAGTCAAATAGCTTTCAAAGTGAGCTCCAGATAGGTTTGTCAAGCAGCTCTCAATTGCAGTTAAAACCACAATTCAGAGAGCTCAGACATTTGCTCTGACCCTTTAGACAGAGACAGACACCTTCAGGATCTCTACCAGGCATTCTTAAAACTACAGTACCCACCCGCAGAAGTGAAGAAACAAATTGACAGGGCCAGACGGGTGCCAAGAAGTCAACTACTGCAGGACAAACCCATGAAAAACAACAACAGAACGCCACTGGTCACCACCTACAACCCCCAAGCCAGACCTCTTCAACACATCATCAAAAATCTACAGCCTTTTTTACAGAATGACCCCTCACTCTCTCAAGCCTTAGGAGACAGACCCCTCCTTGCTTTCAGACAGCCCCCTAACCTTAAAAGGCTACTTACCAGCTACTCCAGATCACAGAACAGAAACACTAAAGCAGGAACACAGCCCTGCAGCAGACCACGCTGCCAACTTTGCCCTCATATCTACACTGATGACACCATCACAGGGCCTAATCATGCCACCTACTCCATCAAGGGCTCGTTCACCTGCTCATCCACCAATGTGATTTATGCCATCATGTGCCGGAAATGCCCCTCTGCCTTATATATTGGACAGACAGGACAGTCTCTGCGCCAAAGAATCAATGGACACAAATCTGACATCAGAAATTCCAACACTGAAAAACCTGTGGGGGACCACTTCAATCTCCCTGGTCACTCCCTTAATGATTTGTTAATAGCTGTGTTGAAACAGATGAATAACAAATCACTGCTTCAAAGAGAGACTGCAGAACTCGAACTTATCTGCAAATTTGACTCAGTTGGCTTGGGGTTAAACAGGGACTATGGATTTTTCTCGCATTACAACTAGTGATTTGACCTCCCCCTCCTCTATGTGTTGTTCCCAAGTGTTTTGGATCCTAACATCTATTTTGATTTGCTGTTACAGCCTGACCTGATGCTATGTCATACACTCCCCTGCATTTAATTTCCTCCCACTCTGTAACTTTCCAATCTTCAAAGCGTCTGACGAAGTGGGATCTACTCCCACGAAAGCTCATGCGATAAATAAATCTGTTAGTCTTTAAAAGTGCCACAGGACTCTGTTGTCTTTCTACTATAGACTAACACGGCTACCCCTTTGGAATTTGACTGTTAATATGGATCTGTTTACATGGTTAGGACCTTAAAGATGTCCACCTCTTCTGGTCCTCTAACACTTTGACCCTGTAGTCTTTACTGTCCCAGGCAAGCCCTTATTCAGTCTGGTGCCCAGGTGTTTCAGTTAAATGAAATCCCCAGGAAGCTGCAGAGCAGAATTCCAATTGCCATGAAGGACTTCAGATTTTGACCAATTTTTCTTATACTCTGAAAAAAACACCCCAAAAAGACCTCATCATATGCTAAACCCCACTATATCTTGGGCATATGGATAAGAGGTTTTATTCTTTGTTTTGTTGAGTAATGGCTGGCTGTAACACTTTTTCCTAGGCAGAAGAATAAAAATTAATGGAATGTTCTGAAGCCCAAAAAGGGTTGTTATAAAGTTAATAATTTAAATATAAATGTAGCTCATTTTCTTGGTGATTTGCACATTGGGTGTTCTGTTGCACAGCAATATGGCTTGCCAGATGGGAGCAAAGAATTCTAAAATCCCATTAATGAAGGGAAGGTCAGAAGTTGGGGCTTCTTACACCTAATAGGGTAAGATGAATTCTGACCTTATGCTTGGGGACTTTTGAGAAATATAGTTCAGTAATTGGGTGGCCATATTGTTAATGAGTCATTAAAATAAAAGAAAATATTGAAGAATGAGAGCGACCTGCTCTGCTTGCAACACAAGAGTTAATTGGGGGTTTTGTCCTCCATGAATGAGGAGAATATAGTTTATCTGAGTGGGAAATTATGGATATTCATCTTCCCTAATAAGACTGAACTAAACAAAAGAGGTAGTAGTGTTTAGTATCTCCTTGAACACAAGAAAAGGCCTAGTCTAGGGAACTCTGATTGGTAGAAGCAAGTTTAAACTTGGTTTTCATGGTAGCAAGTAGCTAACTTGATTAGAACTAATGCAGCCAGGGCCATAGGCAGTATGCTACCATTTTAATTCATTAGATTAATGTACAGACCATGCACAGGAGGGGAAAAAAATTCAAACACAAGACCACCACCACGATCATTGATGGAAAGAAACTAGTCTTTTCTGTTCTCACAAGCAGGACTAGTCTAAGGATCAAATTCCAAAGGGGTAGCCGTGTTAGTCTATTGTAGAAAGACAACAGAGTCTTGTGGCACTTTTAAAGACTAACAGATTTATTAATCGCATGAGCTTTCGTGGGAGAAAATCCCACTTCGTCAGACGCTACAAGACTCTGTTGTCTTTCTACAATAGACTAACACGGCTACCCCTTTGGAATTTGACTACATGGAGGGCACTGAATACAGCCGTTTGAAGTGGAAATCCATGCCCATCTTCAAAGCGTCTGACGAAGTGGGATTTTCTCCCACGAAAGCTCATGCGATTAATAAATCTGTTAGTCTTTAAAAGTGCCACAAGACTCTGTTGTCTAGTCTAAGTGTAACCCATATGCCTGAAAAGGCCATCTCTGAGAGACCTGCTGAGGGTGGGTTACTGTTGTTGGGCAGATTAGCTACCCACAACTGGAAACTTCCAGAAGCAGGGAGTGGTAGCAATTTGAGCATGCTCCACAGTGTACCCTGCTGCTGTGATGTGATGTTGTCAGTGAGATGACTGGAGAGCAGCAGCCTGAGCAGACTGCAGGCAGGAGCTGCCTTGAGGGGAGACCATGTGCTCAGTGTTCTGGAGAGGAGCTGAGCCAGGAGTGAACAAGATGTTTTCTCCATGTAAAGGAGTCATTTGCGACAGACCTTGCAGACATGCATATGGGACTGAGGGCTGGTTGCAGAGGAGAAGAGAAAGCCTGCATGGAATGCTACAGAGGATCCCAGCAAAGAAAGAAGAGGACAGCTATTTCTTGCCACTCAAGCTTCCACACTGGAACAGAGACTGTAGCTGAGAGTTGGGTGAACTCCACACAGACTTTGGGACTCTTGAGTATCTTTCATGCAAGGGATTGTTCTTGGTTAATTGTAGTTTGTTTTCTTAGGATAAGGTTCATTTAGTTAGTAGTTAATAAAGTTCATTGTTATGTTTGTTTTTAGTAGTATTTTAATGTGTGAATGTAGCTCTGAGCAAGCTTCGCCGTGAGTCCTGTACAGACTGGATCCTGGGTCTCCAGCTGCTTTCCCCATAGGGGTTGGGATTGATTTCTGTGGGGCACTGGAGAGGGGCAATTAAATGAATTTAGCCCACCCGAAGGTTACATAAGGATGAGAGAGAGAAGTGTGAACTAGTACAGTCCCCCCTCTGCTCCCGGGTGAATTTGTATCAGAAGTGTTACCAGCTCTTATGAGACTCATGGTAAAAATCACAAGTCTTATGATATTGTGTTGTTCTTAAAGAACCTGTTCCTGAGGGCACATAAATAGATGAGAATTTCTACTTCCATTAAAGTAAGTTCGTTTCTGGCTGTGGGGAAAAAGAAAGCTTGAAAATGTGACCTAAGCACTCCCAAAGGATCAGAAACCAGAAGGCAAAAAAGATGTGCTTTTTCTTTAAAGTGTGATTATTTTAAGCCAGTTTCGTGATTCTGGAAGCTTGACTGATGTGTTTTGCATAGTTGGGGTTGGCAATGCTGTATTGCTGAAAGAAAAATCAGGACACAAAAGCATAGTATGGTATGCGGAGGAAGCCTTCTGCTAAGCAGGTGACAGTCCATGGTCTTAATAGAGCAAGATACATATGTGCATCTGTGGCCAGCTGGGGTGTGCAAACTCTGGAAAGGTGTTTATAGATAACCAGCCTCATGGCAGACTAGCCCACCCAGCAGAACAGGTAGCTTGGAAGCAGGAACAAAAGGAAGCACACTTCTCTGCCCAACAGTGGTAGACCAACAGAGTATAATGGGCAGATGAATGGCCACTTCCTACACCATGTAGTTCCTGATTACTGCACTTAATGTTTAATGGCCCAAGGGAGATTCTGCACTCCATCCTATACTGCTTTGGGGGGTCCAGCATCTAGGCCAGTGACTATTCTTTCAAATGTAAAAAAAACAAACAGCTGAGCAAGGAGATAGTGCAGGGAGAAAAAGCTTCCTTTCCCCAGTATTAAGGTTTGTCTACTGAAGGATCACATCAGTAGTGTCATTCTCCACTATTGGGGGCATTAATCTCACTAGTTTTGTGTATCAAAGAATGAATGTTATAGGCCATTTGTGGGCTATCAGCCTTTTGTTTTCCCTGCCTAACAGAGCTGTAGCTGTTATCGAGGGAGAGGTGTACACAGCAGGAAGTACTGTCTGCTTGTCCTCATCTTGATGGCAGAAAGAAAGTCATGTTTTTCCATCTTTTGACTGGCAAAAAGTAAGATGGGGCCCTCTCTACATCCCCTCATACTGATTTGCGGGAACGAAAATTATGGTGTAGAAAAAACCAAACCAGTAATACTTAAAGCTAAACTCAATATTGGAGTGGGAAATCTAACTTTAGCATACCATTCAAAGTGGAAACCTAGCCAATTTGATTTGTGTGTGAGCTAGTGCTGAGAGGTCTGACTCTGGTCCTTACTGCCCAGCAGCAGTTACTCAGGGTTGGTCTTCACTGATGGTGTCACTGGACAGGACTACACACAGTGGCAAATTTGCTGCCGTCAGATCGAACTGCCTGATTGTCAGAGTGAGTCTGTGAAGACCTGCTCACTTGATCTGGAAGTTGATCCATGAAGACTACTCCCTCAAGAGGTGTAGAGCTGAGTTGACGGGAGGCCATTTCCCATTGACTCAGTGCACTGAAGACACCATGTGAGTAGGCCTTAGGCAGTTGAAGGGAGATACACAAATTATTTTAAATGACTTGCGTCTCTCCCTTTGACTGCGGCCAAAAAGCACCTGCAGCACAGACCAGGGCTCAGTGTGGTATGGGCTGTTCACCGCTTTGAGCAAGCGCCTAGACTCCTACTTTGGCAGAACTTGTCCTGTTCACACGCAGCAGGGTTTTGAACAGGTTAACTCTCAATGCAGTGGGAGGTGGAATGTCATCATTCCTATTTAGGTGCAAAAAGAATTTTAAAAAACCCCAAACCAATTCTGAGCAGTTCTTAAGAAACCTGGCTTGACTGGGAAAGAAGATGAAGATTTTCAAAAACTGACTCCAATTACGCTCCTAAATTCTGCAGAACGTTGAGCACCCTGCTCCAAATCTGAAAAAGCACGTTGGTACCAGTTGGATAAGGTATTTAAATATGTACATAACCTTAAGCACAAGTAGTTTTGTTGAAGACAGGGGCATTACACACATGCTTAAGTGCTCTGCAGGAGTGGGGCTTGTACAGAGCTGGTAGGCTTCCATGTAAACTCTGGCTTATGCCAAAGCACACAGTGAATTCAATGGGAGGCTTCAGGGGGCATCATTTCCATTGACTTAAGTCCTAGTTCAAAATTCATTTTAGTGAGTGAACTTCAAAATTGTCAAGCACCTAAAAATGAAGTCAATGAAGGTCAGGTTTTCTATACCTTTATCATTTTTGTTGTGCTCTTTCCTGTCCTCTCTAAAATTTGACACCCAAAACTAGACACAGTATTACAGCTGAGGCCTCACCTGTGTCAAGTAGAAATACTTTGTCTTGCATATGACATCCCAGAATGTTAGCCTTTTTAGCAATTATCCCATTGTTGGCTCATATCCAATTTGTAATCCACATATACTTTTCAGCAACAGTACTGCCTAGCTAATTATTCCTCTGAGGAAAGATTGGACATGTTTATGTTCTTGACATAAGATTTACTCACTTTCCCCCTCAGCCTTCAAAATGCTAAGGATTGTTATAAAGGGGATGGTTATCCATTGTTCACCTTCTCCTACAGTCAGTGGCATGAAACAACCTGTGGAAAGGGTGATTTAGCTTAGATATTATGAAAAGCTTTCTAATCATAAAGGTCAGTTAAGCTTTGGAACAGGCTTCGAAGGGAGATTGTAACAACAGGTCAGATAAACCTCTCAGGGATGGAGAAGTTACACTTGGTTCTGCCTCAACACAAAGGGCTGAAATAACTGACTTCTTGAGATCCCTTCATTTCAATGATTCTTTGAAAATGCTGGTTGCTCAGGTCTTTAAAAAGTCAGAAAGTTCACTTTAGAGCCCAAGGTAAAATTTTAAAAGCATCTATCTGGCTAAGGAGTCTAAGTCCCCTGGTCTGTCACTCAGACATGCTCCAAACACCCAGTTTAGAGCTGGTTAACCTTTTTCCTAACAGTTATTTTGTGAAAGATTAATTGTTCATATAACAGGGTTGATTTTTAGTCTTCTCACACAAGAGTTCTGATGTTTTGAAACAAGATTTTGTTTAGAAAAAGGCAAAATATTTTGTTTCAAAATTTAAGATATACTAAAAAGGTTGAAAAAGTCAATAAATAGATGTTCTGAAACAATTCAAACAAGGTTTCAACTGATCTGAAACAAACTTTTCTTTTTATTATTTTTTTCCAGGTTGCAAAAGTTTGATTTACATTTTTCATCCCATTTTGGATGGTAAAAGGCTCAAGAACATTGTGAGCCAGGAAAAATAGTTTCCCACAGCTCTAGCCAGATCTTTAACAGATATTTAGAGGCTTAACTCCAATTGATTTCAATGGGATTCAGGTACCAAAATGCCTTTGAGGAGCTGGAATTAAGTGCCTAAATCACTTTTCAAAGTGGAACTTAAGCAATTGAGAATTTTATCCCTAATCAGGATTGAGGAGCTTCTCTTTCTGTGGCTGGGGAGAGGGGAAAGAAGTGAAGCAAATAAGATTTAATAGGTTAGATTTGTACTACCTAAGGGAAACTCTTCAGAGCAAAAAGCATCATTTTATTCTCATCCTGTGAGTGTATCTGAGACTATATTTAGTGGTTTCCTGCTCCAGCTATAGAGTGGTTCAGCAGATTTATTTCAAAAGAGACCCAAGACAATATCCCTGCAGAGTGCAAGTTAAGTGCTATTTTTAAAATAGCATTCATTGTTACATGGTTCTCTTCATAGCTTCCAATAATTGCTTGATAGACAGTTGAAAATATTACTGAGAGCTGGCCTCAATCTGTACATAATGATAAATGTGATAAATGCTCAGGGTATTTTAGTGTTCTGTAATCTCACTGAAACCCCAGTAGAAAGGTCCAGGTTTGAATTAGTTTCCCATCCCATGCCCCAGAGGCTGCTGAGAGATTTAAGATTAGTGTTTGGGAGCTGTAGTTCGAATTTGTATCTCAAACTCCTTCCAGCTGTGGGTGTTAAGATGTTTTGATTCAGGCTCGTTAGTTTTCCCTACCTGAAGTTTTATCTGGAGATGTGCTCAGCCTTCTGGCCTTAGTATAGCAAAGCATTTAAGCATGTGCTTAACTTTAAGCTTGAGTAACTCCCATGGAAAGCTACTTAATTATGTACATGATTAAGTATTTTTTTTCCCAAAACAGACACTGTGCCTTTATACAGGATATTGAAAGGACATTGTGATAAGCCACTGCAGCACTGACAATCAGCAGAAAAAAGATTAAATATCAAAACCATTTCCCCAGGTTCATGGCACCTTAGATTTGAGATCGTTCCACTGACAACAAATGAAAAAATTTAGATCTTTTTAAAAATGCAGTCACTGCCAAGTTGGAAACAATATAAAATTAGGGCTCAATCTAGCACATGTTGGAGTACTCCTGTCCTACTCTAGCAGTACCTTTAAAAATGCTGAATTCCCAAATTAAACACATACTGAAGAGGAGGCAATTTGGTTTAGTAGATAGCGCCCTGGACTGACTCAGGAGACCGGGCATCTATATCCAGTTCAACTCCTGGTTTGCTGGGTGAGTTTAGCACCCATGTTCCAGAGATGGGGAAACTGGTCTCTTTAAAGCAATTGGAGCTGTATTTATGTAGAGCTTCTCATGAGTACATCGCAATTTAGCAGAAGTGGTAAAATGTGTGTATATAAAGAAATACAAGTGTTCTTCTACAGATAGTGTCTTATGATGTCCAGATTCAGCTCTGACTTACATCTTTATAGAAAGCATTACGGTAGGACATGTTTAAGATTGCTGAACTACTTGTTAGCGATTCTGATAATGCAGCCTTACTTCCAAGTAACTCTGAAGAAGTCTACTAAAACAACAGGAACCATCCTGCTACTGGGATATTAATTAATTACATGAAATAAGACAATCTGAATTGAAAGCAATGTTTTTAAATGCCACATTTAGTAAAAAGAACTTACAGGTTTCTGACTTCACTGAGGGATTCATATCCTGTTCCATTCAACCTGCCTCATGTTTGAGCCATCTTCTATTCATATCCTTCCTACTTATTACATTAGAAACTGCCATTCAGATGGAATTGTACAGTGCCACATGAGACTCAGTTTTGGGTTTTTTAAAAACACAAATGCATTTATCCCGAGAAAATATAAATACAGCGGCAGTTGCATTCTTTGCTTATAAGTAGAGGTCCAGGTTTCCCTTCTGCATGGAGATCCCGTTTAGTGCAGGAGAATGGAGGGCAAGGCAGAGGGAAGTATCACTGAGTCATAGGCCACATTCCCCTTAAGTGTTCTCTAAAGAACATGATCTATGTTAGTCGTAAAGTTGCCCACTTCCCTACAAATCTGGCATCTTCTCACTCTGACTTCTGAAACATTTAGATCAGGGATAAGGAACTGAGATCATGAGCTCTAAGGCTATGTCTACACTGGCAATTTAAGTTGACATAACGAGGCTTAAATCGACTTAAATTAAGCCACACCCACACTAGGCTTTCGTTAAGTCAATTTAAGAAATTCCTTAAGTCGACTTTGTTACTACCACTCATTAAATCGACTTAACCCTTAAGTCAACTCCTTAAGTTGACTTAAGGATGGTGTGGACATGGAGTAACCCTTAAGTCGACTTTCTTAAATCGACTTAAGGGTGGTTAGGTCGACTTAACAAAGTGGACTAAGTTAACAAAGCTACGTCAACTTAGTCCACTTTGTTAAGTCAACTAAGTTGACTCAAACCTATGTCAACTTAGTCCACTTTGTTAAGTCGACTTTAAGTCTACTTAAGGTCAACTTAAAGTCGACTTAGGCTATGTCTACACTAGAAAAGTTAAGAGTGTTGACACTGCAGCTCGGAGTGACTTTCCCAGCCTTGGTAGACAGACTTACACTAGCGAAATAACTGTTCTCTTTAGCATGCTGGGATGTTGCACTGTGGCCTCAAGCCTTAAGGGGCAGGTAAACTTGATCTGCCCTAGCCCAAGTAGCAGCAGCTGAACTGCAGTTGCAACTATAGAAACAAAAACTTCCTTCACAATCCTGACAAATGGCTTTATAATTGTTTTTTAGCCACATTGTCTTATTCATGAAAATTAAATCCTTTCAAGACACAGGTTTCTGGGAGATTTTTAGAACAAAAGAAAGGAGGGAAAACCAGAAAAGGGGGAGCAGGGAAAATATGGAAATTAAACTTTAATTCTTGAGAAAGCTACAAAACAGAAGAAATCAATCTAGGCTGACCTTCTGCACTAGATAAAAGGCTAAAGACTAAATATTTGAGGCATTTTAGAGTACCCCAAATAAGGAAAGACATGAGTAAAATAAGACAATTCATGTTAAAGTATTAAGGTTTTAATAATGCAATTCCAACCTTGTTTCACCATGCTACCTAGTCTTCCTCTTCCAGCTTACTTCAAACTACTTTTAAATATCAGTAGGAGTATGATTTGAATCACTATATGAACCTCACATTATTTACCCTCATTCTCCTTCCTTTCATAGAATCATAGGGATGGAAGAGACCTCATGAGGTCATCTAGTCCAACCCCCTGCTAAAAAGTAGGACCACTCCCACTAAATCACACCAGCCATTATTTTGTCTAACCAGGCTTTAAAAATCTCCAAAGATGGAGATTCCACCACCTCCCTAGGTAGCCCATTCCAATGCTTCACCACCCTCCTAGTGAGAAAGTTTTTCCTATTATCCAACCTTGACCTCCCCAGCTGTAATTTGAAACCATTACTCCTTGTTCTGTCCTCTGTTACCATCGAGAACAGCCTAGCTCCCTCCTCTTTGGAGCAACCCTTCAAGTAGTTGAAGGTTGCTATCAAATCTCCCCTCAGTCTTCTCTTCTGTAGACTAAATAAGCCTATTTCCTTCAGTCTCTCCTCATAAGTCATGTGCCCCAGCCCCCTAATCATTTTTGTTGCCCTCCGCTGGACTCTTTCTAATTTGTCCACATCCTTTCTGTAGTGGGGAGCCCAAAACTGGACACAGTATTCCAGATGCGGCCTGACCAGTGTCGAATAGAGGGGAATTATCACATCCCTCGATCTGCTGGCAATACTCCTACTGATGCAGCCTAATATGCCATTGGCCTTTTTGGCAACAAGAGCACACTGTTCACTCATATACATCTTCCTGTCCATCATAACCCCCAGGTCCTTTTCTACAGCGCGGCTACTTAACTGATCAGTCCCCAGCCTCTAGCGGTGCCTGGGATTTTTCCGTCCTAAGTGCAGGACTTTGCACTTGTCTTTGTTGAACCTCATGAGGTTTCTTTCGGCCCAGTGTTCCAATTTGTCCAAATCTCCCTGGATCCTGTCCCTGCCCTCCATAGTATCTACCATTCCCCCAAGCTTAATGTCATCCGCGAACTTACTAAGAACGCAGTCTATTCCATCATCAAGATCATTAATGAAGATGTTGAATAGAACCGGGCCCAGGACCGACCCCATGGGCACTCCACTCATTACCGGTTGCCAACTAGACATCGAGCCATTGATTCCTACCTGCTGAGCCCATCAATCTAGCCAGTTTTCTATCCACTTTACAGTCCACTCATCCAACCCATACTTCCTTAACTTGCCAACGAGAATGCTGTGGGAAACCATGTCAAAAGCCTTGCTAAAGTCAAGGTATACCACGTCAACGGCTCTTCCCGCATCCACAAATCCAGTCATCTCATCATAGAAGGAAATCAGGTTGGTCAGGCATGATTTGCCCTTGGTGAATCCATGTTGATTGTTCCTGATCACTCTATTTTCCTCCAAGTGTTTCAGGATGGATTCTTTGAGGACCTGCTCCATGATTTTCCCAGGGTTTGAGGTGAGGCTGACTGGTCTGTAGTTCCCCGCATCCTCCTTTTTCCCTTTCTCTCTCCTTTCCATTGTCCATTATCTTCATGTTCTATCTGTCTAATGTAGGGCCTACTCCAACACCCATGAATGGTCAAAGTAAGAGTAGGAACTACTTCTCCAGTGTAGTCAAGTTCCAAAGGGGTAGCCATGTTAGTCTATTGCAGAAAAACAACAAAGTCCTGTGGCACTTTTAAAGACTAAGATTTATTTATCGCATGAGCTTTTGTGGGAAATTTTCTCCAGTGTAGAGGGCTATGACCTTCAGGGCTGTCTTGGGGGCTGGGGCCTGAATGGGGTGATCGCTCGAGGCCCCACAGTTATGTGGGCCCCACGCTGTCCCGCTCCCACCTGAAGGCAGTGCGGGGCCAATGCTGCGCCCCCTCTCCTCCCGCACGGCCGCACTTCACTCTGCCCCCGCTGCCTTTGGCAATGAGCTAAGGGCAGCGGGATGGGAGGCTTTGCCCGGCCTCTGGCCCTGGGCTGGTCCTCCCAACCCCTGGGGTGGAGTAGGCAGGCCCAGGGACAGGGCAGTTTGCGGGGCCTGGTCTCTCTGGGGTAGGCTGACATAACCTGCCCCACATGGGCAGCCCCGGCTGAGCCCAGGGCCAGCTTCAGCCAGCGGCAGGGCCTCAGGACCCATTCCTTGGCCGGGGCACCGCTGGCAGCAGCCTGGGTCCCAGGTGGGGCTGGCTCATGGCTGTAGCTTCAGCTGGGGCCTGCTCCTGCCAGCTCCGGCTGGGAACCCGAGGCTTGCCAGGCTCCCAGGGGCAGAGCGGGTTGACCCGGGCCTCCCTTTCCCCCTCCAGTGTGGGGTGGTGGGATCCCCCAGACCCCATACCCCCTAGGGACAGCCCTGTTGACCTGACTGTAGGGTTAAAGACTGCCTGCTCCAAACCATCTACAACCTAGGTGACCACAGGATGAACCAGGAGCCAGCCCTGAAGGCAGAATAGGGAAACTTGGACAAAGGCCCCAAATGATTAGGATGACATTAAAAAAAAAAATTGAAATGCCAACATAAAGCAGGGCTTACTACTCTGTCAGTGATAACTTCCAGATGAATTTACGTGGATGACTGAGTTTAAATATCAGGAATACACCACCTTCATAGCACATGAAAAGAGATCAGGGCAGCTAGGACCAAAGCTAGTGGGCATGTGAAGGCTCAATAAAAAGCCAAATCTAGAGCGTTCAAAGTGTTTTACATGGGGTTTATTTGAAGCCTACTAGTCATCATAATAAACTGGCTCCCTAGCCTTACCTTTGTAACTGAGGACATCTACTGGGGAATAGGATGTACAAATAAAGAACTTTTGCATGGCTAACTTTAAGACGACTTTGTAGTGATTTACTGCCAAATAGCTGATTAATGACAAGGGCTCATGGGTAAGTAATATGACTGCAGTTTCAGATGAAGAAAAAAAATCCTTCAAAAAGCTTAAGAGGAACTATCACCAATGTCATGACTACAACTACACTACATACTTAAAAAAATAGGATAGTGCCTGGGGGTTGGTAATGGAGTCCATTACTCCTAGGCCACCAATTCAAACCTTTCTTTAGTATTACCCATTCCAAGGCCATATTCCTTAAAAACAACTTCAACCTTATTCTTTGACCACGTCTTTCTGCTACAGTAGATGTTAACATAACAGACCACAGGTTGGAAACCATTCTATTATAGGCTTCCAAAGCAAAAATTGCTTAAAAATTCTTTAAATAGTTCTTGAGATAATAAATGGTATTTTAACAGTCCTCAAGGATTTGTTTTAAACACTTTTTTGTAAAGTCTACCCTTAAGAAATGGCTCTGAAAACATTAGGTTCTCCTGACACCGTTCACAGTTACATGACACAAATGTGAATTTTCTTTTGTTAAAAGGCCACTCGAGAAAAGGAAGTGGATAGAGACAATGAAGTTTGTGGTTAATTGTCTCCAACAGCTCCTTTAATTGGGCCCCGACACTGTGAGTTGCCATGTGCTCTATTCTCCCATTTATTCCCCTTGGACTTGAGCGTGGTCAGCATATCACAGGGTCAGGCCCTTGCTTATGCAAAACAAATCACACAAATAAAGAGCAGCAGAATACAAATAAATACTTAATAACCCAAAGGACAGGGGAAAATTATTTACTGGTAGCAAGTGGGAATTAGTTAACAAAATTTCACTCTAAGGATCATTTCCCCTTTATGGAATCCATGTGTCCCCGCCTCCATAAACCAGAGTATGTATTGTCATTAACAAGAAGCCTTTTGCTGGTTTCCTTGTCTTCAGTCCAGACATTTTACAAATAAGTTTGCATAGAAGAGTTACCAGTCCTTTAGTTTAGGCCAGTTATGGAAGAAAAGGGCAATATTTTCGAGCAGCCTCCCTTCATCAGTATATTTTGAGAGCCAAGGTTAGAACACAAACCCATCTTTCCAACTTAGCAATTTGAATGCAGTTTCCAATTTACATAGCACAATAAGGGAAAGGATAATCTTAATACCAAACCAGCTGGGGATTTGTACTGATTGGAGATGATTAGGTGACAGCAATAGACTTCAAGGCTGCTCATACTTAACTCTAAAGAATGAGACTGTAGCTATGTAAAAGTTCCAAGTTGCATCCTTCCCTAAGAATTCTTATCCTTTACTAAAAATACAATATTGTTTCAAAAGTATAATCACTCACTCCAAATCAGCAGTTCAGTGAAGAAATCAGATTTCTTTTACCTTTAATTCTGTCATAAGGTCTGCCTTTTTCGTTTTTGATGATCTCAACATTTTTCACTGATATGTAAAGTCAAAGCTAGAAAGTTTAGCAATAAAAGTTTGATACCTTATGTCACAGTATTGTACATAAAATCTATTCTGACCAGTCGCACGCACAAGCAGAAGGCCAGGGACTGCTAGGAATTCCTCCTAAAGCATCACCTCTGAAGTTGCAATTCTCTGCAATTATTTTATTGAGTAGATATTCGGGGTCCTGAAGGGTATCAGCTATGTGAAAAAATTCATCGTGATTTATAGCATTTTCCTAGGGCTGCGATGGGCAGAGATTTCCCTACTACTATAAAATGTCAATGGTACAAATGTGATTAGACCGATCCAAAGAAAACACATTTAGGAAATCAAGTCCACCCCACAGCAAGGGTAGAACAATACTTTTTCTGTTTTGTCCAGATGTAATATTTCAAGAAATTAGGCTGTGATTCATTTCTTTGGGGGGCAATGACACAGGCTAACAGTGCCCACACAACAATTTTTTCTGATATCCAGATGTGTGTTCCCTTTCTTGATTTCCTCCGGCATAAATGGCATTTTACCATCCTATCAAATCCTTTTCCGTTAGTAGTTATATAGCCATTACCTGCTCGTAAGATGGCCCATCCCTTATCATTAGCTAAGCTATATGTACTGAACACTTCTAGTCTACTTCAGTTAGCATCCTTGTCAGTTTTTTTACTTTCTTCTGAACTTTCTCCAAAGTCTTTTTCAGTTTTGCCTCTTTATGAAATGGCCATACTCGAGCACTGTTTTTCAAAACAGACACACCAGACCCAATAGCTGGACCTCCACTATTATAGTCACTCCTGCATATTCAGTCCATAATCAGGTGACAGGTAACATTCCAAACTCTTATTAAAGTCATGGCCTGCTATCACTTCAGCATTATCTGCTTTCCAGGTGTTGGATGATTTTGCTGTTACATTGATGATTTTGCTGTTACATACTCTGCCTACATTTCTGGCCTCTGTATTACAAACATTGCTTAGAACAGTGACCTTACCCAAGGGCACATCTGCATAGTTCATTAGTGTACTGTTCATTCTTTCTATTAACCTTTCATATGAGGACTTTAGACTGTCTGAACACAGAGAGATGCAGTAGTCTGCTTGCCACCCAAATTTGATGCATCATTTATCACATCATTATGTGTTGACTAAAGAACCATGAACAATTTTTATTTTGCCACCTTATACGAGATGACAAAAATATATATTACTTTTTAAATACAGAAGAATCTCCGGTACTCTCCCATTAAGATAGGAAGTGCTGTTATCTGTCAAATTCATTCAAAACTGAGGAAGCAGGAATTCTCCAATACAAAATCTGATGGCTGACAACCATATTTTGCTCTCAGTCTCCCAGAATGTTAAAATAGATTGTTGATAAATTCTAACCTTGTGCTGTTGCCTTGAAACCATTTTGTAACACCAAACTGACATATATGTTACAACCACAAACCCTATGCTTCACAGTCATACTACTTGAGACACAAGATGGATAAGGTATTATCCTTTATTGGACCATCTTCTGTTGGGGAGCGAGACAAGCTTTCAAGCAGACACAGTTCTTCACAGCTACAGCTCAGTGTAAGCTTGTCTCTCTCATCAACAGAAGATGGTCCAATAAAAGATATTACCTCACCCACCTTGTCTCTCTAATATCAGGAGACCAATATGAATGCAACAACACTGCATACAGTAATATGTGTCACTCAACACCTTCAAAATGTTGTATCCTTAGCTAATCCTCACATTACTCCTTGTGAAGTAGGTTACTTTTACAGAGGAGAACACATGCTCCTGCCAGGAACTCTCACAGAACTCCATGAAGTTATAGTTACTTAAAGAAGGGCTGAATTTGGCCCAGAGACATTAAGACAGATTATAGCCAAGCTACAAAGTAAACCTGTGCCAGAATTTGGAGCGAAACTATGAATTTCTGGCTCACAGTGCCCCAATGCTTTTCATTATTTTTGTTTACTTTGATGGCAAGTCTTCCAGTTGGCCAGGGTTTGATTTTGCCTTCATCTTACAAAAGTACCCCAGATTCTCCTTTAGTTTCATGTTTTGGAGAAAGTTTTCTTCCAAATACTGAAATATGGAATTGTCCAAGTAATTCCTTCAGACTGAGGAACTACGTTACTTCTGTTATTTAATCAGAATGCCAAAATAATTTTTTGTATCACTTCCATAGTGAATGTTATACGTCTCTGATAGCTTAGATTGGAGTCAGGAGCATACACTTTTTAGAATTGTTTTAATTTTCTTGAATTCCAATTCATTCATTCAAGACTAGGATTACTCAAATATTACTGAAGTCAAATTAGCTAGAAAGTCTATATATCTATATCCCACCTCATCCTCCTCCAAAAACATTTTGTTTTAGTTACTGTAGATTACATCTTTAGGAAAATACCCATAAGAAATTTAGTTGCATTATTCAGAGGGACTGCCAGTCATGAAACATCTTTTGTTTTACACAAGTTGTATCCTACTAGTACTAAGATGTCTTCTTAGGATGCAACAGATCAATATATCTGTAACTCTGACTTGTAACCAATTACTGTGCAGACATCTCTGATAATTACAAATTGAATTTGTACTGCATATCTTCAGAGACTTGTGGAAAAGGCTTTATTGTTATGCCTTCAGAGCAATATACTGTATATGATTAAATCAAAAAAGTATTTTGGGGAAAAAAATATGAAAATAATCCTTAGAAGAGATTGTTGTGTGGATATCAAGAAAGTTGGATACTTTTGGTATGCCAGAGAATTTATAAGGGTTCATAAGAGTCACTGTACAAAAAATTTAGTCCAATAGTCTTGGATACTCAATCTGTGTAATAATCCACTCTGGCTTCACTTCTTCTGTAAATTCCCTTCGGAACCTAGGAAGAGCAGCACAAATAGGAGTTAAAACTCAGTCTTTTGAAGAGCTGTTAATACTGTTGAGAAAACATTTTAGTTATTCCTATATCATTTTCTCTATCTCTTCCCCCACCTTTGATTTTATGAAAGCCAGATGTTTTATAAGAGCTCATTAGATACCACTGCTTATTTCCCAAATGGAGGATTGAGATCTCAAACCTATTTCTACAACAAGACTTATCCAAACGTATTAAAGTAAATGGAAGTCTTTCCATCGACTTCAGTGATAAAACAACAAGAGCAGAGGAAGTCTTAAGAACCCTGTTTTCAAGTTAATACCTTCAAAATCCCAGAAAGTAATCTATAAGAAAATTAGTTTCTAATTCAAGGGTTTCATTTTTCCATGAGGCAACAGCAAATCAATGTGGTAGCTAGGTACTTTTTTACCCAGAGGCATTTGTTTTAGGCCTTAAAAAAAACCCCACTGAATAATATGAAGTTAGTAGATCTTTTTAGAGAGTAGATCAGATATACCACAAACTGAGCTGCAGGTAGAATTGAATCCTTCTATACATTTGAATTCGACAGTTGATTGAAAGAATGTTAACAGCCAACCCACACTGTAAAAGCTCTCTCTTTAGCGCTGGAACCATTTAGCACCTGCTTCTCTGAATTTGCCAGGCTTTTTAAATAGGTATTTCAAGTAAAGCCTTCAACTTCTAATGCTGTTAACACAATATTTATGTGCCCAAGTCACCCATAGAACAAGAGCAGCAGCACTGTAATCCATAATGTCCTGTAAGTGTGTTCCAATCTTGGCCTGGGCAGAACCATCCCTAGACACCTAGCTGCTTTGGCAATAGGTACTTTACAAAAGGGTTTGACGTCTCTGTGCCCTTTTGATTGACCTCTGCTGAACACACCAAAAAGAGCCCCAATTCAGATGATTCATTAGCACGCTAGACCACTCACAAGCTCTCCCAGGAGTCGGGACCCTCAAAGAAAGAAAGGCGCAGATGTGGCATGCAGACCAAAATCTTTGCCCACCCCTGCTCCAAGGTGTGTGATAAATATGGCCAAGAGATGAACAGAGGAAGGAAAGGAACAGGAGTGCTCTCAAAGGGGATTTTATTTGTATTTTCTCTGGGCCTGAACCCTGGGTAGTTTCTCCACTCTAAGAAAGAGTACAGAAGAGAGTCACCCTATTATAAATTAAGCAAAAAATATGCCATTTCTTTTCCACTTCCTTTACAATTTTGGAGAATATTTTCATTTTGTCTAGAGTGCAAATGTTTTTCATCTCTCTGACATTAGCACATTTTATAACCAGTATTCTATTAGCATATTCCCATGAAAATACATCCACCTGACCAGTGAGCACGCAGGATTTAGATCAGATTCATGTGTACAATTCAAACACCAGATGACATTGGATTGTTCTAACTTCCCTCAGAAAGCATTCAGCTAAAACTGTTATTTCTCACAGTCTATCTTCTCAAGCCAACTGCAATACTGACTCCTTTGCAGGAGAATGATGTTACAGCAGCAGCACAACAGACTGATTTGGCTTAACAGCACTGCTATATGACTGCACAAAACTGGGACGAGGACTGATACTGGTCTCTTTCCAAAGGGGGGATAATAAAGGATCAAAAAGTTTGTGACATGCAAGTCAATTCTTAGAGTGTTGTAGAATTCACCTTAAGTTAAGAAACAAGGCTGTAACGCGACAACCTTAATGTGGTGTAGTTCTTTTTGTTTTGATTTTTTTAAAAGCTGCTCCCCAGAATAAAAATTAAGTTGGATGAGGGAAACTCAGGAGGCCCAACAGAATAGAACCACAAGGAAAAAGAGATAGGCAGGCTTACTCATAGATTGCTGATAGAATCTGTTTAGGGGTTTTTTCAGTTTCATCGCCAAATAAAGTCCAGAAAATTTTGGTTCCAACTGCAGTTGCATCAGGGAGTTCAGTGCTTGTCAGATACCAGAAGCGCATCATGATACAAACATAATTTCTTCCTGTTAGAAAAAAAGCCATAAACCAACATTCCAGAATTTTGTACATACCTCACCAGTCTAATATTTTTACTTGCAAACCGTTAAGCATTTTATTAAGATGCCAAGGAAAGCAACTGGCTACAGCCTAAGAAAGCATAAAAGAATAAGGAAAAGAAGGGGATACTTAAAACAAAGTAATTCATCCTAAAGCCATCTTCATATGGTTTGGCAGGCATAAAAAAACTCATACCTTCTACAGAGAGCTGCATGGGAGGTATTCCTGGCATTATACACGGTCATAATATATGGAAGGCTGGCATTTTCCATGTTATAGAATGACCATTATTGGGATTTCATAAGTACTTAGAGTGACAGGGAATGAGACTTAGAAACATGAGAATTATTAAAAATATAGAACAAGAGAAGCTCAATGTATTTGATAGCCTGAAATAAAGAGGTATGGATTGACGAGAACAAGGTTCAGGAAAAGAACCATCCCTGTTGTGCTCTAGAATGAGCCAAGCACTATTGGCATTTAACAAAATAAAGCAGATGGTTGTCAGTTTAAAATAAAACATTGAGGGTGACCTGGAGCAGTGGGGAGAAATCATCATACAGTGTGGTATAAAATTATTCCCACTCCACCTCTCTATGCAAAATATTCTAAATTATGCTGTATTGCTGCTCCAGCATACAGCACTTATCAGTGGTCCAACATAATAGCAATCTGAGAGTGACTCAGACCATTTCTGTTTCATGTTGCATCTGCTGTATTCCTTCAGGGTGCAAAGTGTCAAAAGGCAATAGGCAGGGATGGAACAGACATAGGACAGGAGACAGACAGTGAAGAGGAATGAATTACCAAGTCAGATGGAACATGAAGACAGAAAAATTCAGAGGTTCTGCAGTTAAATTTGCTCTTAAACTTGATCCCTCATTTCCCATGCCAGCAGAAGTTTGGAGCACTGCAGAGGCAGTGTGCTCAGTCCACATGGATAAAGCCAGGTTTTATGTCACCTTTCTGAGGCATGGCTTGGGCTGATTGAAGCTTGTTGGTGCTGCTGCTTCTAAGAAAATCACATTTGGCCATTCTCTAGTAGAAGAATGTCTGCCACAAGGCAAAATTTTGGGGAGAGAAACAGCATGGAGAGAAGAGGAAGCATGAAAGAAAGGAGGACAGAGACTAGAAGAAGAAAGGCAGGAGTGCACACAACCTGAGGGGACTTTTTTTTTGAGGAGTAAAGAAAATGTGTAAAATCCAAGTGAAGGAGAATGAGAAAAATCTGCACTGACATCGAAGTGGTACAACAACTCATACTAACAACAGTTTATATGAGACCACATAAGTACATAGAGAGAGCATTAAACATTACTTTAAAGGAGTGGGAAACAGGACTCATGAACCCCTTTGGAACTAGAAAAGCTATAAAAAGCCAGACTATGGCAAAAGGTTCTCCGTCTATGCTAGGTGAATGTTGCAGAATTCTATACATACCACTCTTGTCATGGTAAAGGCCAATATTTGTTGTTGTTGTATACAGTATTTCATTTATGTCAGCTGCCAGGGCATTCCTGTGGTTTTGAGACAGTGAAGAAAGGTTCTCCTTCAACATTTGAAATACCTGAAATTAAAGAAATTGAAGCTTTTCTTAACCCTACAGTTCAGTAGATAATTGAAACCAATGATCTTGTAAGCTTCGTAACAGTCCTGTATTAACCAGCATTGGTCCTTATGCAATGATGTGGCTTAGGAATACTTTAACAGATAATCTATTAAAATGAGATTATTGTTCATCCAAAAAGAAATACAGCCATATGTTTCCTTCTGACTGAAGAATCATTAAATGTAAAAAGGTGTATTTACATGTTGCATTGATGTAAAAGAGTCAGGAAGTGAAAAAATTAAAATATAGTAACTTTAACTCAGAATATCCAAATTCTATACAAAAAGCTACAACTGAAGAACATTAACATTGCAAAATGAAGCATTCAAGTCAGGAAGCATCAGTTAAGGTTGCCCTCAATACTTGAACTCTGCTTCCCCATTCCATTTATCCCTCTCTCTGCTCCCTTCTATCTCTATTTAAGTTTTGTACTACACTCAATCACCATGTGAGTGTCCTTATGCTTTCCTGCATTGCAGTTGTCTCTAATTACATAATTATACTTTAATTGCACTAGACCCTTGCCACACTCTGTGCACAGGTCAGACAAAGCACATTGAGAGAGAATCAGCTGTTTAATGTTTATTTTTAAAAACATCCTTCACTGATGGGACTTTTGCCTTTTTTCCTCGAGACCCTCTCCCCTCATTTGTTCACACTATCCTAGTGGCAAATTGAGTTTATCTTAAAACAAAGCATTGATACACAAAGTCCATGTCCCATTCACAATTTTCCACACCACCTTCACTGAGCACCATCCCACCTGCAAAAGATTATCTTTGAACAAGAAGAGTACTAGCTGGGCCTTATTGCAATCACAGTTCACAGCCTCAGTCTGTACCATCTTGGGTCATACCTGGGCTCATGATAATGGCTTCCTTTTCTCCTCCTTTTTTGGATGGCTCCCCATTTCTTCCCCCTGAACTGATTGTGGGTGGCTTCCCTGTCTTCATTGGAAGTTTTTAAGAGCTGGTTAGACAAATACCTGTCAGGAATGGTCTAAGATGGTCCTGCCATGGGTGCAGGGGACTGGACTCAATGACCTCTCATGGTCTCTTCCGATTCTATGAGCACATGGAGTTTGGGGCAGGAGGACAAAGGGAATATGCTCTTTTGAAACAACTCACCAGGAATAATCTCACATTTCACTGCTACCTCTACACAGAGGGAGGAAGCAAGATGGTCAATAGGCACTACACCACAGTGGCATTAGTGTTCTCTCTTTCAGAATAATCTACATAGGCAGGAGAGCAACAGGCAGCCCACACTACTAACATACAGCGACACAAACATTCTCCTGAAGCAACTCCCCCATTAGACTCCTCTGGATCTGAGACATTGCTCTTCAGAGGTTACCATGAAAACAATTCCAGTGGTTCAAAATTCACATTGACAGTTAAAATTAGACAGTCTGCTATATCCTTGAGGTCCTGATGCAAGACTGAGGTCTCTAACTATGGGATAAGCAAGAAATTAACCCTCCATTGTGCAGGTCTAAGTTGCTCACCTACAGTTTTGGCACCAGTGTATTGGTAGTCACATTGTAGGGACTTCTATTCACTTGCTCTATGTGAATAGAAGTTTGCAAGTCTGCCCTTGTTAACCCTCTTTTCATCCAATAATTATATTTTAATCCCTTTTTAACGACTGAATCGACTCTTCTGGCAACTGCTCCATTGTCCTAATGGTAAGAGCAGTTGGACAATTTTCCTTAGTAACTGATCATAAGCTTAGAGATGAGCTTGTCCTCCTTTAGTTTAACATTTTAGACTAACGCTGTCGCCTGATCTTCATTAAAGAAGTTTTTCCCCATTTAGACCAAAATAGTATTATTTGTGTTTATTAATAAGCTAGCTTCACTTTTCATAACTGGACACCTATTGGCAGATTAGAGGTTGGGGAAAAGAAATATTTTTTATTCTGTGTTGGAGATTTTAGGAGAGAAATAAAATGGACTCTTTACCTCTTCTGATACAAATTCTTCCAACAGATCAAGTTTACATTCAGACAGCAACTTTGAAACATGAGCAAAGGCCTACAAAACAAAAAAATACATGAGCAAACATTCCACTAACTCCAGAAGAATAATTCCAAAGGGGTAGCCGTGTTAGTCTATTGTAGAAAGACAACAGAGTCCTGTGGCATTAAGACTAACAGATTTATTTATTGCATGAGCTTTCATGGGAGAAAATCCCACTTCGTCAGATGCTTTGAAGATAGGAAAGTTACAGAGTGGGAGGAAATTAAATGCAGGGGAGTGTATGACATAGCATCAGGTCAGGCTGTAACAGCAAATCAAAATAGGTGTTAGGATTCAAAACACTGGGGAACAGCACATAGAGGAGGGGGAGGTCAAATCACTTGCTGTAATGCGAGAAAAATCCATAGTCCCTGTTTAACTCCAAGACAACTGAGTCAAATTTGCATATAAGTTCGAGTTCTGCAGTCTCTCTTTGAAGCTGTGATTTGTTATTCATCTGTTTCAACACAGCTATTAACAAGTCGTCAAGGGAGTGAGCAGGGAGATTGAAGTGTTCCCCTACTGGTTTTGTAGTGTTGCAATTTCTGATGTCAAATTTGTGTCCATTTATTCTTTGGCGCAGAGACTGTCCTGTTTGTCCAATATATAAGGCAGAGGGGCATTTCCGGCACATGATGGCATAAATCACATTGGTGGATGAGCAGGCCCCATCATCTCAGGCATTGGCACGCTTACAGCAGGATTATCTGGCTATGTGGACTCTCTCCTAAAACCCTATGCTATCAACACACCTAGCTATCTGAGAGACACTACAGATTTCCTGAGAAAAATCCAATCCATTGACGGTCTTCCAGAAAATACCATCCTGGCCACTATGGATGTAGAGGCTCTTTACACTAACATTCCCCACAAGGATGGATTACAAGATATTAGAAGAACCATCCAGGATGATGACACAGCTAAACTTGTGGCTGACCTCTGTGACTTTGTACTCACCCACAACCATTTCAGATTTGAAGATAATTTATACCTTCAAGTCAGTGGCACTGCCATGGGTACCCGCATGGCCCCACAATATGCCAACATCTTTATGGCCGATTTAGAACAACGTTTCCTCACGTCTCATCCCAAAGCACCTCTACTTTACCTACGCTATATTGATGACATCTTCATCATCTGGACCCATGGTAAAGACGCCCTTGAAGATTTCCATAGAGATTTCAACGATTTCCACAACACAATCAAACTTAGCCTGGAACACTCCACACAAAAGAGATCCACTTTCTGGACACTACAGTGCAAATTAACGATGGGCACATAAAGACCTCCCTATACCGCAAACCTACTGATCGGTATAGTTACCTACATCCCTCGAGCTTTCATCCTCGACACACCACACGATCCATTGTGTACAGTCAAGCCCTAAGATATAACTGCATTTGCTCTGACCCTTTAGACAGAGACAGACACCTTCAGGATCTCTACCAGGCATTCTTAAAACTACAGTACCCACCCGCAGAAGTGAAGAAACAAATTGACAGAGCCAGATGGGTACCCAGAAGTCAACTACTGCAGGAGAAGCCCATGAAAAACAACAGAACACCACTGGTCACCACCTACAACCCCCAAGCCAGACCTCTTCATCACATCATCAAAGAGCTACAGCTTATTTTACAAGATGATCCCTCACTCTCTCAAGCCTTAGGAGCCAGACCTCTCCTTGCTTTCAGACAGCCCCCTAACCTTAAAAGGATACTTACCAGCAACTACAGATCACACAACAGAAACACTAAAGCAGGAACAGACCTGCAACAGACTACGCTGCCAACTCTGCCCTCATATCTACACTGATGACACCATCACAGGGCCTAATCAAGCCACCTACTCCATCAAGGGCTCGTTCACCTGCTCATCCACCAATGTGATTTATGCCATCATGTGCCGGAAATGCCCCTCTGCCTTATATATTGGACAGACAGGACAGTCTCTGCGCCAAAGAATCAATGGACACAAATCTGACATCAGAAATTGCAACACTGCAAAACCTGTAGGGTGAAGGGATGACAGACACAGAATGTCAGGTCATGGAGGAGCAGAAGCTGCCTTTTTGAGTCTGCTACCTCCTATTTATTAAGCAGAATAAACAACTTACATAAAATCAAAATAAACATTCCTGTGCAAGAACATAACATAACAGAATACAAGAACATAACAAGTTCTTTCAAGGCCTTTTACGCAGGGATGAGAAAATAAGCTCTGTTGATTACATTTCTAGCTGAGGCCTTGAGAAAGGGAGCTGGGACAGGGAAAAGAATAACTCTTTCACTATCTCTCAATATACTCAATATCTTTTCATCACACTCTCTCTTTCCCCCCTGCCCAGCATGTTTACAGGTGGACAGCTCGTGATCATGCATCGAGGTGGTCCAGGTGTGCCTGGACATGCCGTCTCAGCATAAACCAAAGGCCAGAATCCCTACAGTAGGGGAACACTTCAATCTCCCTGCTCACTCCCTTGACGACTTGTTAATAGCTGTGTTGAAACAGATGAATAACAAATCACAGCTTCAAAGAGAGACTGCAGAACTCGAACTTATATGCAAATTTGACTCAGTTGTCTTGGGGTTAAACAGGGACTATGGATTTTTCTCGCATTACATCAAGTGAATTGACCTCCCCCCTCCTCTGTGTGCTGTTCCCCAGTGTTTTGAATCCTAACACCTACTTTGATTTGCTGTTACAGCCTGACCTGATGCTATGTCATACACTCCCCTGCATTTAATTTCCTCCCACTCTGTAACTTTCCTATCTTCAAAGCGTCTGACGAAGTGGGATTTTCTCCCATGAAAGCTCATGCGATAAATAAATCTGTTAGTCTTAATGCCACAGGACTCTGTTGTCTTCCAGAAGAATATTCACCCACCACTACACAGGGTGCAGCCTAAAAGGAACGACTGGACTCGTCTCAGTACTTTCCTGTTTACTCTTGCTATATCTTTAAGGTGGGAGGGAAGTACACGTGAACTGGAGCTCTACAGATGTGACTATACTTTAAATCTAGCCCCAGTGATCAATGGTGCCAGGGGATAACCAAGAATACCATATAGTTCCCATTTTATCAGAATTTTTCCAGTAATGTGGTACCCAGAATTTTTAATGTCATATTCCAAGCGGTGTTGCAATAAGAATCACATTGAAGGGCCTTGGTACCTCTCTGCTCTGTGGCCTCTGCAGCCTGAAATTGTATTAGCCTTTTCTGTTGCCTAATTACACTGGGTTCTACCTTGGTGTGCTGTATTCCTGCATAACACTGCATCACTCTCCCAGATGTGTTGTCACTGTTTTAAATGCCTTACAATACACAGGAATGGCTATCAAATTTTCAAGTGTGGTTAAGGAGATAAATGATAATTCCTAAGGTACCATTATTGCAACACGAATATCCCTCTCACAGGGGTCCTGCTAGTGTGACAAGATTAACAAAAGACAGTTTGTCCCAAATGAAGAATCCCCAGAGGACCCATGGGCAGCAGTATTTTGGGGGCAGGGGGAAAGAGATAGCAGCAAAAAGTGAAGCAGCAGAAGGCAGCAAGTGGGGAGCAGTGAGAGAGCGAGGTATGTCAAGGGAAGGGTGGGGGTCACAGATAGGGAAAGGCTTTCACTGTATCCTCGGCTGGGGGTGGCAAGGCTCCCTGTGTGATCGATCGCACAGAGGCCTGGGGTCAAGCTGGTGAACAGGCCTGCCCCCTACAAAGCTGGGGGATCCCGGGCGACTGAGTAACGGGCCTGCCCCGCTACACTGGGGGGCCGGAGGACTCACGTGCTTCGCTCCCCGGGTGAACTCCTCGATGCTGAACTCGTGGTCGAACAAGACCCGGATGGTAAAGTCGTAGAACTTGTTGCGGAGCCAGATGAGGGGGTTGCTGATCACGATCATGCCCAGCTTGCTGATCCGCCTCTGCTGCCGGCTCCGCTCGTCACCGCTGCAGAAGCGCACAGGGGGCCGGGCTCGGGTCAGGGCGGCCGGGCCCAGCGAGGCAGGCGGGCCTAGCTCGGCCCAGTGGCCGGGTCTCGCGGTGGCCGCTAGGCGGTAGGCGGAGAAGGCGCGGAACGACCCTAAGCACCGCCGAACCCCGCCGGGCAGCGCCATCTTAGCGAGCCGCCGCCGGGTCAGCCGACCCCGCCCGGTGCGCGCGGAAAGGGCCCCGGCCGGGAACCGGGCCCCGCTCAAACCGGCCCGGGCGCGACCGAACCTCGGGGAGCAGCGGAGCAGCCCTCGCCCGGACCAGCCGCGCGGGGGAGAGGCGGGTCCTTGTTTCCCGGGGAGCGCGGGGAAGAGCGCAGGTGGGCGGGGCTGGCGGCTGCCATGGCGGCGCAGCTGGAGGGCTGCGTGGCCCGGCACAGCGGGGTGACCCGGGAGCGTTTTCGGCAGGACATTTACCCGCTGGTGAGGCCCGGGCGGGGGAGCCCGGCTGGCTGCTGGCAGTGCGTGCTCGGGGCGGGACCCTGCCTCCCTGGGTGGGCAGCCAGGGCCCGAGCCCCGCTCCGCGCTGGAGAGACCGGGGCTTTTCTCGGCCGCGGGACTGGGTTCAGCAGGGGCTGTGCCCTGGGCCCTTCCAGGTTCCGGGCGGAGGCTGCCCTTGCGCCCGCTGGCTGCGCCCTTATGTCTCCCGCGGGTTACCCTGTTCGAGCCCGAGTCTGTCCTCAGACACCGGCTCCTCCCAGTCGCCGCAGCTGGTCTCGCAGCCCCCAGTCCTGCGCGCTGCGGAGGGGACCCGGCCCTCGGCCGCCTCCTGACACGCTGCAGAGAGCGAGAGCGGAGTAACAAACACACTGAAAATGCGCGGGGGCTGTAGTCGACCTATGGACAGCCAAGTACAGCTGGAGGCTGGAATCTTCCTCCTTGGCTCTCCAGTCTACACCACTGGTTTTCAAACATTTTTCTCCAGGCAGTTGAAAAAAATCATTTATGTCCATGACCCAATAATTACATCTTTGAGCAAGACAACAGAGTCTTGTGGCACTTTTAAAGACTAACAGATTTATTAATCGCATGAGCTTTCGTGGGAGAAAATCCCACTTCGTCAGACGCTTTGAAGATAGGAAAGTTACAGAGTGGGAGGAAATAAAACGAAGTGGGATTTTCTCCCACGAAAGCTCATGCGATTAATAAATCTGTTAGTCTTTAAAAGTGCCACAAGACTCTGTTGTCTTTCTACAATAGACTAACACGGCTACCCCTTTGATCTTTGAGCAATGCATTCCAGTCTTTTGGTGGTGGAATGAGGGCTGTTGGAACCCAGTATCTGAGGGCCTGGGTCCCAGTACTGGGCTCTGACTCATGGTTTGAAAACCACTGCTCTAGAGCCTTTTCTTGACCCTTTAAAAACAGCTTTCTGGCTCCTCTTTTGATACAGTAAATAATGTTTTGATCCAAGAGTTTTAGAACTTGAACAGCATCAAAGCCCAAAATGTGGCACCTATTGGCTCCCTGTTGTAATAGAGCTGGACCCCAGAGAGAGAAAGAAGACCAGAAATAGAGCAATAAAAAGTGACCAGTGTTTCAGCAACTGAAAAGAACGGTATACAAGTTGCGTTTCTAAATGATTCTTCGTAAAGAGTGTAAACCAGAATTCCAGTTTTATGTAATGTCTACTTTTGCTCTGCATTGAGAGACTAGTTTAAAAAAATAATGAAGATGCATTAAAAAGTAATGGCTAGGCAGCAGTTCTGTGGAAAAGGACCTGGGTGTTACAGTGGACAAGAAGCTAGATATGAATCAACAGGTGACCCTTATTGCCAAGAAGTTTAGCAACATATTGAGCTGCATTAGTAGGAGCACTGCCAGCAGATGGAAGGAAGTGATTATTCTTCTCTATTTACTATCTGTGAAGTATTGTGAATACTTCAGTTGGAGCACAGAAAGAATGTGGACAAATTGGAAAGAGTCCAGGGAAGGGTAACAAAAACAACTAGGGAACTGGATCACATGCCTTATCAGGAGAGGCTGAGGGAACTACCCTTGGTTAGACTGCAGAAGAGATGAACGAGGGAGGATTTGATAGCAGCCTTTAACTACCTGAAAGGGGATTGGTTCCAGGGAGGATGGAGCTAAGCTGTTCTTTGTGGTAGTAGATGACAGAATTAGGAGCAGTGGTCTTAAGTTGCAGTGGGGGAAGTCTAGGTTGAATATTAGGAAAAACATTTTCACTAGGAGAGTGGTAAAGCACTGGAATGGGTTATCTGGCAGTGGTTTTCAAACGTCTTTCCTTGGGATCCTGTTGAAAAAAATCATTTATGTCTGTGACCCAACAATTACATCTTTGAGCAATGTGTTCCAGTCTTTTGGCGGTGACAGCAGGGGATGTTGCAACTCAGTACCTGAGGGTCTGTGACCCATTACTGGGTTCCAACCCTAAGTTTCAAAACCTTTGATCTAGGGAGGTGGTGGAATCTTCACCCTTTGAGGTTTTTAAGGTGTGGCATGACAAAGCAATGACTGAGATGATTTAGTTAGGATTGGTCTTTTGACAAAGGGGTTGGACTAGATGACTTCTTGAGGTCCCTTCCAACCCTAGTCTTCTATGTTGCAATGCATCCGATGTGATGTATGAAGATGCATCCTAGACTATGAAGTATGTTGTTTGTGTGGGATGTCAGTTTCTAAAATGGGTTTTGATATTTTCATATATTAATACCATTTTGATATATTGATTCTTGCCCAATGGTATCAATTTTGGAAAAGAAGTGGTGTCTTGTCTTTCTCAAGAGAGGTTTTGTGTTGTGATGAGAGTAGATGGGGAAAGAAGGAGGAGCTGCAGCATAATTTAGCAAAAAAGGACATTACAGTGATAGGATATGAATGCCTGGAGTAAATTGTGATTAGCTGGGCCCCTATAGGATCATTTTAGGGTTTCCTTAAAAGAAAACTGAGAAGAAAATCCACCATAAAATCAATTTTGCATTTAATTAGGATAGCTCTGCATTTCTAGCATTTTGCGATCTGTGATAAAAACTACTGCATGCATACCAAGTATTTTCATCAATATTTAGCAGTGAAGTGTATGGTGTTCAAATGAAATATTTTTCTGGTAGTGGGATAAGTGAAAAATATTGGTATTGGCTGCTGGCATTGGCCACTGTCGGAAGACAGGATCCTGGCCTAGATGGACCATTGGTCTGATCCAGTATGGCTGTTCTAACGTACAGACCCCATTATAAGAATTTTATTTATAAATATTCAGATCTCCTAGGATAGATCTCAAGGAACTGGAACAACAGCACATCACATGGCCTAGTGCAAGAAGGCTATGGAGTCTTCCTCACTAGGTTGGAGAACGCTAAAGCATTGATCCTACATTGAGCTCCAAGCAAACAGATCCTGCACAGCGCTCTGTTGACTTTGGGTGCTCAGTGAGGGGAAAGGACTTTTTGCACAACTCACTGCAGCATGGATTAATATCTTCTTTTAACCCATCCTTACCACAATCCCAGTTTGGTTATGTAATGGTTGTGTAGCTGTCACCCTGAAAGAACACCCGTTCACTTGCCTGCCAGCTGGAGATACGATGCTCTGCTAGGCTCAGTCCTGGATGTGTGTGCATGTCACACACTCTCCCTGAGAAGTGATTCTGATTAGGTAAAACTGGGATATAGTTTGTTTTGTTAATCTCTTATTTTATATTCTGTGTTTCTTGTTTAGTATGTTTTTGTTAGTCTGTTATAGCTACTGATGCAAGCCTGTCTCTTGTTTTGTGCCACCCTTGGAATTTGGGTTGAAAATAAAAGGGGATAATTAATCTCATGTGTTCCTCCATCAAGCATGTTACAGTACAACCCTACACAGGTTAGGGCTATGAGCCAGTTCCACTCTGCTTAATCTAAAAAGTTTATACAGAACTGAGTGGTAAAGGCTGCATATAGAAAGTAAACAAACTCCCCCAAGCCCACTATGGTACTTATAAACAGATTGAGCAAGTGAGAGGAAATTGTTTGGGAATGTTCTGTATTAACTTGGCTGTTTGTTTCCTTGGGAATCTACGTCAGGTCCACCAATCTGGTCTTTTGAGTCCTTGCAGAGAGGCTCAGTGGAGGGAACATGGGATGGAGGCAAGAAATTCCTGATTTCTAATTCTATCCTGTCCCTGACATGCTGGGTACCAGACCCATAATCTCATTCATTTTCCCTGGTAGTAAAAGGTGCTGATAATACTTTCTTGTCTCATAGGGTTGTTGTGAATATTAGTTAAAATTTGGACAGTGCTTTGAAAACATAAAATTCTGTGTGAGTGTGAAGTGTTTTTATTGTTTTTGTAATGGTCACTGACTCCTAGTTCTCTAAGGCAGAGGTTCTCAAATGCTGTGTCGGGACACATTACTGTGTCTCCGCACAGTGGTCAGTATGTTGTGGAGAACTGGGGCAATGGCTGGATGCGGCCTGGGAGGGGTGGGCTGGTGTGTCCTGGGGAGTTGTGATATGCCACCCAGGGTGTTGTGACTCGCAAAAAGTTGAGAATCACTGCTCTAAGGGCCTGATGCAAAGCCAGATGAAGTAAACAAATCTTGCCATTGATTTCAATCTTTGTTTATGCTCTGCTGGCATAATGAGGCCTTAGTGTGGGTGGACAAATTCCCCTGCACGGAGGGCATCCCTGGTTAGTGTAGAACTGCTGTGATACTGGCTGTGTTCCCAATATCTGGGTCAAGGGAGTGGATTGAGGGCATGACTTAAGTGAACTTCACCATAGCTGTGTTCTGTTGAGTCTTTTGAAAAACAGAAGTTGTATCAGGGCCTTGCTAGATCCTTCCATGTCTCCAGAATATGGTGATTACAAATGTTGGTGAAAGCACCTTTTCCCCAGTCCCTTCATTCCTGCCCCAAGAAACATAACTGAGAATCAGGCCCATGATTTCCTGGATTTTGTTTTCACACTGAGTGCACAAACTCATGGAGCTTTTTAGCTAATGTAGAATAGGTGTATCTATTTAATTGATTTGTTGTTACACATAACTTGACAAAGTTCTTAGTTCTGAAATTCAGTGACTATGCCATGCTATGAAACATTTTATTTTTTTCCCCAGAGAAAGCCTGCAGTACTAAAAGGAATAGACTTGGGCACTTGCACAACCAAATGGACAGTAGATTACCTCAGCCAAACAGCAGGAACTAGAGAAGTAAAGATTCATGTTTCCACAGTGCCACAGATGGACTTCCTCAGTAAGAACTTTGTGTATAGGTACTTTATTCCAAGGCTTCCTCCATTTTAAAGGGACATATTGGTAACTTTTAGAAACATTCTCCATTGCTTTAAAGTTTTATACAAGTATGCTATTCTGTGTTGCCTGGATCTGTTGGTGTCGTCGTTCAGCAAGTTGGTGCCCTCTTGCTTTATGGAAATTTGTTAATGGTAATTATTGCATGTGTTGTGATTTGCTGTAATAGCTAGACATGTTAGAGATTCTGTTTCTACTGAAATGGCATTGAATTTAAATACTATTGTCTGGGGGGGGGGTTGTTTGTTTGTTTTTTTAAAAAACATTTCATCACAGTTTTGTCCTTCAGCTGTGGATTTGGAATTCTTGGGGATGTCATTGCATTCTCCTTGGTTTATTTGGTTGGCTCTTGGTTGGTGTGGGGTTTTTTTGTTTGTTTTATTTTTTGTTTTTGTTTTGCTTTGCTTGTGCCAGTCCCAGATAGTAATTTTCTAACATGTCTTTGCTGTTCATGAAAGATATCTGAATGACTAGGCCGTGGAAATTTGATCCTGTATTGACAGATGAGGTGCAGTATAGGCTGTGATAAATCAAACTTCCCAATGTTCTCCTGTCAATACATCCCATTCTTGACAAGGAGATGTTTTAAAGGAGTATTTGGAGGAGGACAGTGAGGTAGTTTTGCAGATAGCTGTAGGGAACTACTCCCATGCATACTTGATACTGTCTAAGAGTTGATAGGTAGCTCGGGGCTAGTTTGTAAAGATCTCTTTGTGAGGCAATGAAAATCAAGGAGTTGGAGGAAGAATGCAGAGAGAGGGGTTTGAGAGAAACTCTGTTTGTGACTTGTGGTGTGCTGACCCATTAACAAAAATTGTGAAACTGGGTAACACACTAGGCATGATTCTGATTCTTTGATACCTTTTCAATATTTGATGATTAGATTAGTTGTTAGTCACTAGTGCTAGTCAGTGCCTGAACTGTTCTGAAGGCTGTTATGTTATATATATGCTACTTCAACAGACTTGCAGGGATGTGAGCAATTACAAACAACTTCATAGTTTAGGCCATGTGCAGTTTCCATTATCCTCAAATGATGGAATATCAAACATTTCACCAGCCCTTGGGACTGGTCACACAGAATGTCTAATGTCCTAAGAAGTTCCTCATTAACTTTCTCCATGTCATGTAGTTTGCCAAAACATTCTTCAGAGTCTAGCACATCTCACCCATTTCGTTACTGATCTACAATTGCAAAGTCTTCATTTCACTTGTCATTTGCTTTCCCCAAGAGTGAGCAAGATGTGTTCAATCGCTTTAAGAAAGCGAAACTGGAAACATCAGTCTGTAATGAGCGGAGCCTGATGTCAATGGAAGGGAAAACTGCCTCAAATCACATTCATTACATGCTTTATTCACAGCTGGTTGAATCTTTGAATGTTTTAAAACTGGGGTGGTTTTTTTTTTTTGGACTGCACATAAAATTCTCTTGTATATCTTTGTTTCACATATATTGTTGGAGGTGCAATTTTGTTTCCATGTATAAATTATTTTCCTTCTAAGGCTCTGATCCTGTAGGCCTTAATGAACTAAGTAACTGTATATAATTCATTGGTGTTGTTTCACATCCATAATATTGCTCAGGTTTGTTAGATTTTCAGATCAGGGACGGGAAACTCAGAGCCTCTCTGAATCAGGCCATGTATTCATATCTGTGGGGAAAATAAATAAAATTACTACAAGAATAAAAACTCTTTAATACAAAGATTTAGATATCATGGCCACCAAAGGACTTGATCTAGACATGAGCTGAGTACAAGTAACTCACATTGCTTTCAGTGAGATGTAGTTTTTCAGGCTTTGGGTCTGACCCACTTCCATTGAAGTCAGTGGGATTCTTTCCATTGATTCCAGAAGCTGCTGGATCAAACTTTACATGATCATGAACGTAGAAATTGTATATTGTCAGGGAAATGGCCCATCAAGTCCTATATCTGACAATGGCTACTACCAGATATTCCAGAGGAAGAGGTAAATCTCCTGAAATGGGTAACTTTGCTTATGACGGAAGTTTCTCCCCAACACCTGTCATTTTATTGCTGTCTTATGTTCTGAAGCTTGAAATACATTGCTATGTACGGCGTACTTATTCGTGAGTAAAGTTAGGTGATTTGAGTGATCCTGCCAGCTTGGAAAACAATTATTCCTGATGAATGAGAAATTAGGGATATTTAACAATAGTTAGACTGACTCCTGAGAAGTGTGCATTATATTTTGCATCATCTAATTTGAATCTAACGGTAAATAGTATTTGTAAGTTTGCATTTTCTTGATAATTTTAGTAAATTAATAGTAAGTTCGTATTAGTTGGGGGGGGGGGTTTGTTTGTTTATTTTTATCCCTACCTTCTTGCTATTTAAAAAATATTTAATTGTGGTGGGATGAAAATCAAACTAGCTGGTGGTGATAGATGCTGAAACCATCCATAAAATAATCCATTTGGGGCTATATTCAGTTGTTGTGCTCTAGTATCAAGCAGGGCCAAATTCTACAATACCTGTTCACGCAAAGAGAGCTTTACTGTTTTATGCTTGTATTGACTCTGCACTAGGAACAAACTTAACAAATATATATCTGTAGACAGCATTATTTATTAAAGTATCTGCTAAGAATGACATTTTAGGAGGACTTCCTCACCCTGTGAAATTGACATAGTCATCTAGGGCTTGATTCAGCTTCCATTGACTTCAGAGAGTCTGGAGCTGGCATGTAGGCCCATAACTTCAAAGAAATTAAGGCACCTAACTCCCTTTATGTCAGTGGAAGTTGGGCTCTTCAATATCTTTGAGGATTTTGATCCTAGTGATATCTTTTTAATAAGTACTAACTTGAAGCTGTCCTCCCAGCTGAAAAGCTGAAGTTCTTTCCTTTTCCCTAAGAATCACTGAAAGAACAACTTTAGGAGAAATAATTTGAAATATGGGAAGGGTGGGATTATTTTGTACATACGTTTCACCTGAGGTAGTCTATAAAAAAGTCAGACCCATTTATTCAAAAATGTCAGTACAAACCAAGACCCAGATTCTCAGAAATGCTCGTCACCTACGATTGGGATCATATTTTCAAAAGAACTTAGTTCTCATTTAGGCATCTAAATGGAGTGGCCAGATTTTCAGAAGAGCTTCCAGCAACTCTCATTGAGCACAAGAGTTTGAGCACAACATTTCTGGGTACTTGAGCGCTCTTGAAAATCTGATCCCAAATAATTACCTTTTTACAAGCTGAATTATAGCCAAAAAACATTTGAATATGATGTAGGAACGATCTGGCTAATAATGAAATATTTTTAAATATGATTTTAATCTTGGTGGTTATTTGACATCCTATTACAAATGATTGTTAGTTTATATGATGGCTTTTTAAAACAAACAAACTCATCTTTCCTTCTACATTATTATAGGCCAGAGACATGAATTTGATCTGGTACTAAGTATTCAATGTCCAGTAGTTAAATAATTCATTGTTACATTGATTATCATGAATTTTTATATTTTTATTTCAGAACATTGCCTTTTGATGTGTTTGTACGGAGAGCAGCTGAAGTCAAACATACTGAATACTTCATATCTGAGGTAATTTCCTTAAAGTTTCATATCTTTCATTAGCTTTGTTCAATGTATTGAGATTTGGTTTAAAAAAAAAAGTGAGCAAAGCACATAACTTTAAGGTTAAGCATGCTTTGCTGGATTGAAGCTTAAGAAAACAATCTTCACTCAAGAGTTAATCATTCCTCATGTGTGCCGTGTAACTGACTGCAGGGGGCCTGCTTCTGTGGCCAAAGACTAGTTATATGAGTAAAGGTTTCAGGATCAGGGACTAAGAAAACAAATTTATGCTTAAATAGCAACTATACATATTAAATATTTTAAAGGAAGTAAGTATTCTTAAGTGTTTATTTGAGCTATAGCATCTATCAGATGTACAAATATAAAATACAGAAATGTAATAACATATTTATTAAGTAGTTAATTAATAGATATTTTAACATAACTTTGTCCGAAAATATTGATTTTTTTTTGTTTATAGGAATTCACCCTCTCCCAAATAATTTACATATTGAATGTTTTCATGGGAGCAGGAGGTGGGCAGCTCCAAATGATTTTTCAGATATTCCTTCCATCATTTATTTGTAACATGCAGTATGTTCTGAAATACAGTGTTGTGATTTCCTGTGTCAGAGCTCTGAAGGGTTTAATTTCTACATATGCTCTATTACTGGATAGACTCAAAGCACTGTTGAAGTGGCTGACAATTTGTGATCTAAGTCTCCATATGGAGCAACATGTGTTTTATACCCTTAGATCTTTCCCTGCCCCCTTAAATTTGCCTGTTTCATTTAATTAGCGTATTTTCACTTTCTTTCATTTCATCAGGTAGCCAGCAGAGAGCAATAGAAGAAAGCACAGGATAGCAGAATAGCTGAATTTGTAAATGGCATTTAGTTGTTCATGAGGCTCTTCATTAAATTAATGAGATGGTCAAAGCTCTGTATGTTCTAATTCTTTGTTCTTGAATGCTAATGAAAATTCTCTTTTGTGTTTGTGTGAAGGATGAGAAATACTACTTGCGATCACTGGGTGAAGACCCACGAAAGGTGAGTAACTCATTTGGTCACTGAATGACTAAGCCTCCCTAAGACTCTTTTTGGGTAGAGCTGCCAATATGATTTTTATGCCTCACCTCCAGTCCCCGAGCTGTTGGTATAAAGAAATTGATTAGGAGAAGGGTGGCATAACTGGGGTGTCCTGGGGATCCCTGGCTGCTCTAACTTATACTGGAGACAGTTCAGGCACCCATATGGCCAGCCCCCTGTATCCAAGCTCCCAGCAATGCCAGGTGCTCCTTGGCTACAACTGAGGATCCAGCCTGTGTGATTTAATGCAACAGTGAACAAATTCCCGCTTTCACTTCAAATATTTGGTTTTATCTGGAATGTTAAAATGTGTCCCTTTTTGATGCAGGATATTGCAGATATCAGAAAACAGTTTCCTTTATTAGCAGAAGATGTTCAGATCCCAGAATATTTTGAAAAGGAACAGTTCTTCTCCAGTGTCTTCCGCATCAGTTCAGCGGGACTGCAACTCTGGACACACTATGATGTAGGCAAACATGTCTTTGTTGGGATAATATGTTGGGGCACTAGGTTACAAGGGGCAGGGGTCTGCTGCCAGTGAGATGCCTTGCACACTTTTGGTTACTAGGCAGATAATAACTGACTTTAGGTATTGTATATTTTAAATATTGCTGCTTTTCTGAGCACATTTTGATTCATATTTTCAGGGTAATTTGATATGAAGTAGCAATTTCAATTTTTTATTTTTAACACACAAAGCTTTTAACATTCTTTATTTTCAGGCCATACTTTTTGTAAAAGATTGATATGGAATATGTATTTGTCCTTTTCTCTCTTGAACAATCTATCTAGCTATTTATGCTTGCAATACATTGTTATATTTTCAGATAATGGATAACTTCTTAGTCCAGATAACGGGAAAAAAACGGGTTGTATTGTACAGTCCTCGAGATGCACCATATTTGTATTTAGCAGGTATGTTCTTGTCATGCACATTTAGTCGCGTTTGATAGTCTCAGTTCACTTTTCAGCAGGCCAGCGTCACAAGCATTCTGGTTCTTAACTGCAGAGGAGTACAAGGCTGTAACTGAGTTCTAATAGAGTTGTTCTACCATCTCAGTGAAACTTAGCTTCAATGGATGTTATGATCAGTGAAAACTCTCTCTAGTTTTGTACATGTACATAAGCTTGTACATGTACCTGAAATGTTGACACAGAGTGCCAAATTCATCCTTGGTGGAACTCAGTTGAAGTCAGTGAAGTTCAACCAGGATTGCATTCAGCCCAATAATTGTTATGGTTAGGGTATTGTGTTAACTTATATTGGCCAAGGTTAAAAGAATTCATAAATGTTCATTATTTCTTGAAACTTCACTAGGTACTAAATCAGAGGTGCTAAATGTGGATAACCCTGACCTGGAGAAATATCCCCTTTTTATGAAAGCCAGGCGCTATGAATGTTCACTTGAAGCAGGGGATGTGTTGTTCATTCCAGGTAAGTGACAAAAAACTCCTGCTCACATTATTTTTAATAATTTTATTATCTGAGTCCTCATTTCCAGGTGTGAATTGTATGTTTGTAACTCTCCATGCAATTTAAGATGTGTGACACTTTGCATATGACCAGAATTATACTCTATTTGATTTAATATGTGTGTATTTTAATAGTTTTACTATGTTAATCAATATGTCCCCTCCATGACCTGGCTTCTTTAGATTAAGTCATGACAGAATTTAGGACAAGGAATTGGCACTTTGTTCTTTTGCAGCTCTAATAGTTTTTAACTGCAGAAGAGTCAAATGACTTAATAAGCATTAATGGAACAATTATTAAGTCCTTATGATTTTTTTATTACAAATTGTCAGCTTTGGGACCAAAAACCAATAATATTTTCTATTCCAAGCTGCTCCTAACTTTTTGCAACTGTAACAAATATAGAACTGCTTGCTGTGCAAGATGACACAGAATTGTGAATCAAGATCAGGCAGTTGAATTATTCATGCTGGCTTTTTCAATCTTTTAGCTGGCCTCATCAGTAACCTAAGACTTACATTGCTTCCACCTTAAATTCTTCAGTAATGGATAGTTCAAGTCTCTAGGCAATGAACAAAGAGTAATCATTTAAAGTGATCAAGTGATCATTTAAAGCCCTAATCCTGGAAACACTGATGCACATGCTTGCCTTTGCTCACATAATTAGTCCCATTGAAGTTACTGGAACCCCTCACCTGCTTAAACTTAAGCACATCTGTAAGTGTCTACAGCAGGGGTTGGCAACCTTTGCTGGCCCCCATGCCAGCCCCACCAACCGCACCATCAGAAGGTGCTGGGGGTGGGGCCAAAAGGAGTGGGACCAGGCCTCGAGTTCCCTCCTGGCCGGGGCCAGCTCCCCCTGGCGGGCGGGCTCCGGTTTCTGGGTCCGGCTCCTGCCAGCAGCAGCGGCGTGGGGCTGCTGGCCCCGACCCCTGCTGGGCAGGGCTGCTGGAGGGGAGCAGGGCTGGTCAGCCCGCCCAGAGCCGCCGCTGCCAGCAGGAGCTGGCCCCGGCTATTGCCAGCAAGAGGGCGGTTTGGCTCGGCCATGCTGGGGGTTGCCGACCCCTGGTCTACTGGATTGGGGCTTTGGCTCACAATCTGTGTGGTGGGAAGAGCAGGTTGGGTTTTTTTGTTTTTTTCAGTGTTGTGTAGTCCTAAGTAGTACCTAGGTCAAGAATATAAGGGCAGGGAAAAGTTAATGTTATTTGTGGAACCAAGAATTTCAGTCATTTTATGAAAAAAGTGTACCTTATTTTATAATCCCTTGGCTCTCAGTTGTGTTAACTAGACTATAGCATTCTGGTACAGTTTCTAGAAAGACATTGATACAGTGGCAGAATCTTAACAGAAGTTTTCACTGGTAATAATCTTCAACTGGAGAGTAGGAGAGGAGTTCTAAATGAATAGAATTTAAAGTGATCTTGTATGTATAATTTTGTGGGATAGGTTTTAAGAGTTAATTTTGAGTTTTTAACTTAACTTAATTCTAATTTACAGATGTTGAAAGTCATATTTCTAATATTAAATATTGGTTAAAGCACCCTTGAGATAGCTAACAAAAATTCACAGTGTAAGGGGAGCGATTATGCATGATCTTGTCAACACTGTAGGAACTTTTGTGTTCTAGCAAAATCTTCAGGATGATTATCAAACCTTGATAAAAATTTGCTATAAACCATCTGAAATTTGTCTTTTACATCTTCTTATTCATAATAAGCAGGTTAATATTAAGTGTTTGTGACTAGTCCTGGAATATTAAAGACAGGATAATATAATGAGGACAAAAACAACCCATTAACTTGATTAATTTTTTATTATCCGCTGTGAGCTTGAGCTCATTATCTAGATCCTGTTCACTGATTTGCATTCTTGATAAGAAAGCTGAATATCTCAGTGTAACTGTGGTTAGGGCAGGCCTTGACAAATCCTAGACACCAGGTCACTTTGGCACCTAGGATTTTGCCCATGGCGCCTAAAAGCAACAGGGCAAAGGCCCCCCCTCCCCCCCCACCATGCAGACTGTACCAGGCTCCTGCCGCCAAAAAGCCCCTATGGCTCCCCATCCCCTGCTGCCGAAAAAAGCCGTTGCTGGTGGCTCTTTTGGCGGTGCGGGGGAAAGAGGGAGAGATGGCGGTGCTCTCCCCATCCCCACCCCCAGCGCTGCTGAAAGAGCTGCTGACAGTGGCTTTTTTCGGTGGCAGGGGGCTCCTCTGCTGGATACCTAGGGACACGCGGTTTTTAGGCTGGCCCCTAGGTATCTGGCAGATTCGTTGAGTCCTGTGTTAGGGGATTAAGGGGAAATAAAATAATGGTCTATAAAATCACAAATGGTGTGGAGAAGGTGGATAGGGAAGTTCACATAACACAAGAACCAGGGGCTACCTGATAAAAGAAATAGGCAGCAGATTTAAAACAAACAAAAAAAAGTACTTTTTCACACAACATACAGTCAACTTGTGGAGGAGATATTTTGCCAGGGGATATTTTGAAGCCAAAAGTATAACTGGGTTCACAAAAGAATTAGATAACTTCAAGGAGGATGGGCACATCAGTGGCTGTCAGCCAATATGATCAGGAACACAATCCCATGCTCAGGGTGTTCCTAAACCTCTGACTACCAGAAGCTGGGAATGGATGACAGGGGATGGATAACTTGATAATTCCTTGTTCTGTTCATTCCTTCTGAAGCATTGGGGATTGGCTAGCGTCAGAAGACAGATGGACAATTGATCTAAACCAATATGGCCAGTCTTGTGTGTTCTTATTAAGCAAAATGAGGGCACATACGCGTGTGCACACACATGCACACACGAGTGTGATGTTGATTTTATAGAAAATCTGCTGGTTTTGTTTTATTATTCAGCATCACTCAATAATGTAGGAATTACTTTCAGAAAATGTCTAACCTTCGAACAGAACTAGAGGAAGATAGCAAATCACCTTGCTGAGAGAGAGAGAGTTCATAAAGTTAGCTGTAATGTTCCAGATTCTACAAATGTTTGCACACACCTTTTTTCTTTGTTCTTGGCAGTGTAGATTACTATCTGACTTTGTCTGCAAGTGTTTTCAATTTTGAATCAGTTATGCTAAAGCATTATTGATTTTAAAAGCTGATACTTCTTTTCTGTTATCAGATCTTTATATCAAATCAGCATGTAGCATTTAAAAATATATTTGCCTCTGCATTAGTTTGGCAGATATTGGAAAATGTGACTGATAATTAAAAACATTCAATATAAATGGCACAGACAAAACAAGACTAAGTGGCACCTTTTTGTGTGAATGTAAAAGGGTCCTGAATTAAAGAACGTAGGATTATTCGGGTTTGATTCTTATCTCACATCAGTGTTACTGTACTGTCTTATATAGAATTACTGACTTACATTGTTATAAATAAACTTAAAATCAAACTGTGTTTTAAAATGGTAGGTTTCAAACATAACTGCATCGCAGAAAAACTGTAGCTGAAACAGGCATTCTTTGAGAACAAAAGCAGATGATTGAGTCAAGGAGTTGAAAGATGCAAACCAAAAAAACTTGAAATGCCTTGTTTGTAAACAACCAACTAACCAACCCTCTGAGTGGTTAGTACAATTCACTAAATATAAAACAAGCAACAAAAACAATATTCCCAAATTGAAATGGTACAATTAATGAACCGCTACAGCGTTCAAGTTAAAATAGGCAACGTGATACAGATGCATAAAATTACAAATATGTAGCAGCAGATATGTCCAGGCAAACATGTCCCTTTGTTTACTTGCTCTTTGCTGTGATGATTCAAATGAAAAACCTCACTGTTGCTTGACCATCAGAAAAGTTGCTGTAGGTAAAGAAGGAATTTGCAAGGCTGAGACGGATTGATTTTGGTAATCTGAACTGGCATGTTGACAGTCCATGCAGGTTAAGGTTCTGGTTCTGTAAATGTATATGCAGTGAGGAACTCCAGTGAATGCTGTGTATGAAGTTACTCATGTACATAAGTGTTTTTAGGATTGGAGCTCTTAAAGATTTAGGGCTTAATCCTTCACTCTTTACCTATGCAAGTATCTCCGTTCAAGGTAATGGGATAAATGACATGAGACACAAGGAATTGAGGCCTTTGACCCTGATCCAGCAGACAGACCCACTTGCTTACCTTTATGTTGACTTAAGCAGTAATAGTCATCCATAAAGTTAAGCATATATGTAAATATCTTCAGGATCAGGAACTCATTGTTTGATGTGATGTGGTGTCTGAGTGCCTATATCTAAAGCAGTTAGTGGTTGTTTCTTCTCTGTTACATTCAATTTGGGATAGTTCAGATATCTTTGTTGTAAATGAAAGCACATTTTTTAATAACAGTTTATCTTTTCAGACTTTTTTCTTCCTACAGCTTTATGGTTTCATAATGTAATTTCTGAGGAATTTGGAGTTGGAGTGAATGTCTTTTGGAAGCACCTTCCTCCTGAGTGCTATGATAAAACAGACTCTTATGGAAACAAAGATCCTACAGCAGCCTCCAGAGCTATCCAGATTTTGGACAGGGCTTTGAAAACACTGGAGGAACTGCCTGAGGAATATAGGGATTTTTATGCCCGAAGAATGGTTTTACGCATCCAAGAAAAAGCCTATAGTACTAACTATGAATAAACAGCATATTACAGGACTCCTCTGAAAGTCTAGAGAAGTACTCATATGGATACTATACCTGAAGGCACTTTGAGAAGAATTTATTAAAAATATTAGTGTTCACTATCCTTAGGTAAATACTTATTTCATAGCCCGTGGATGTTATTTTAATAGATCCTATTTCTACTAATCCACATGCAATATAGTCTGCTTGATGCAGCAGTGAGTCTCACTTGTACAACAATAAGTTGTAAATTTAAAATACATATATGTATGCCCAAGTTCTTGTTTAGAACAATCATCTTTTTTCCTGGAGATACTTTACTTTCAAATACCTATTGCATAAAATAAATATTGCTGAATAAGAGCCAGAGCACTGGCAATATAAGTTTTGATCCTGATGTTTTCTTCATGGTGGTTATTGAAAAGAGCATTCCAGCCCAAATGGGTTATTCTTCTAGAGAAGTGGAAGCTGCTGACCTTTGGGACTTGCACTGCTATAGAAAAAGGTAAGCAATGAGCCATGGTTACCTGGGCTAGTTCCCCCCCTTTCCTGTAATTATGGGGTGATGTGAAGCAGCTGTGTGCTTAGCAGGACCCAGTCGGGGACAGCATGTGTGTTCCAGTGGTTTGCCTCAGCAGACAAAAGAAGGGAAAGAAGAGAGGATTCCATGGCTGGCTTATCAGGTCTGTGTAAGTATAGCTTTGCTTGTATTCATCTGAGTTTTGTTTGTTTTTTGTTAAACTAGAGGGGCATCTGTAGACTTCAATTTTCCTGATTTGGAATTATTTCCAGCCAGATTGAATCTACACATGGTCAGAAAGTGGAATTTGTTAGAAGTGAAAATGGATGTGAAATCTGGGGCTTCTTGCCACACTTCACCTCACCCCACCTCAGTTGAGAGCTATATTAGAGCAGAGTGTAAAGTTCACAAATCCTGTCGCTGTCAAATTTATACAATTCAGGTCCCCTAAAAGTCAGCGGAGAGGTTTGTTCATTGTTTCATTTATGGAGATTGTGAGAGAAGGGGCTGTTCATTGGGCTATAATCAGCAATTCCTTTTGCATGTTGAGGAACCACTTATGATCAATATATAAAATACTTGTGGACTAGGGTGATATTTCTGGATACTTCAAGAGGAGCACTTGTTCCTATTTATTGTTTTGTACTCCAACTCTCAGTAAACAGAGGGCAGAAATAATGGCCTGAGAAACTCATTAAGAGACTCTGATGCTTGAACTGTCAAATAGACCTCTACACATTTTCATTTAAAAATGTGCTCACTTATAAAATAAGGCTGAGACTTTAACTTTGAACAGTCTTTTACAGTGAAGTATTTTGGTATTACCCCACATGGACCTCTGTTGAATTTTCCATCTGTGTTTGTAACTTTCGGGTGGGCTAAAATTCATTCAATTGCTCCTCTCCAGGGCCTAACAGAAATAAACCCCCAATCCTATGGAGAAAGCAGCTGGAGACCCAGCATCCAGTCTGTAACGGACTCACAGCAAAGACTGCTCAGTTACCCTCCCACATTAAAATACTACTAAGAACAACCATAACAATGAACTTTATTAACTACTAACTAAATAAATCTTATCCTAAGAAAACAAAATGAAGTTAAACAGCACAGTCCCCACAGAAACAGTGAGAAAGATACCCAAGAGTCCTGGTGGAGTTCACCCAAATCTCAGCTACAGTCTTTGATCAAGTCTAAAGGCTTGACTAGAAAGAAGTAGCTGTCCTCTTCTTTGGTTGCAGGAATCTTCAGTAGAATTCCATGCAGGCTTTTCTTTCTCCTCTGGAACCAGCACCATCCAGTCAGCTTACTGGTTAACCAGCCCTCAGTCAAATATATATGTGCACTAACTCTGCTCCAGAAGACTCCATAGGAGGGAGAAAACATCTTGCTGTCCACTCCTGGCTCAGCTTCTCTCCTTGAAACAGACCACATGGGTTCTTCTTCTTACAATTCATGTGATCTGATCACACCAGCAGTAAACCCTGTGGAGCATGCTCAAATGCTATTTCTCCTTATTTCCAGAAGTTTCTGGTTCTGGGCAGCTAATGACCCCAGCAACAGTAACCCACCCTCAATAGGTCTCTTAAAGAGAGAGCCAGTTTAGGCAGATGGGTTACACATTGAATCCAGAGGAGTCCTGAGTGCATCTCCTTAATGCCAGGCAAGCTCTACAAAGATACCATCAGTGAGAAAGTTCAAGTGAGCTGATTGCTCTTGGCTCTGTTACAGCCTTTGTTCTGAAAAATCTTCCCGTTAATGCCTCTATAACGCCGTCCTTGTTCCAGTATGGGAACAAGCACAGAGCATCTATCGCCCTCCTTGCGGTGACATCACAGAGCAGACAGACAGGAAAATAAAAATACAGGCAAAGAAATTTATTACGTTTAGATTTAGGCAGCAGCCTGAAGAAAAGGGTTTGTCAACTTGCACAGTTGCATTATATAAGGAGCCCTACCTCCCACAGCTGTTGCCATGGCACCAAACTGAATCACTACTAACAGCAGCCGCTTATATAGTACTTGATAAATCAGGAAGAGGCTTTTATTCTACAGCTGTGGGATTTGAGAGGAAGGCCCCAATAATGTTGTCATCAATATGGAACAAGTTGGGAGCACTTCAAGAACTCTCCACTATTTGAGATGTATGAATAGAAGTAGCATCTGTCAAGTGGACCCCATTCCTGAGATACAAACCTGTTGCTTCCTGGTAGATGGAGCCATAATGTTGCCCTAGGGAGTCTTGTTTTGTAAGCTGAATGATAATAGGACATGTCCCATTAAATATCTCTTTTACCATTTACACTGTAAGATAAATGTAGCTGAGGTTTTGTCATTTGTCTATCATTTAGATCAGTCTGATGTCTCCAACAATGTTGAGAATTGTGACTTGTCAAAGGCAGTTAGCAGGACTCGAGAGATATGCGCTACTAATAAGGCACAGAACAGGGGCTTCCTGCAGAAGCTGGGCCTTGCAACATTGTGCAGACTATTCATCTAAACTCATTTTTGTTGGCAGCTGTAACTTACAGAAAACAACTTCCCACCATGTGTGTGGGCACAATGCCATCCTAATGAATAAGCATGAATGTAATCAGCCAGGCGATCTTGATGTGCATAAGTTATGCATACTGAGAACAGAATTGCAACCTGAGAATACCAAAACACTTTTTATGCCTCCAAATTTCTACTTCTGTAGTTAAAAGTACTGCTCAGATAAAGTAGAGGAGAGGGGAATTAAGGTAGGATTTGTGCATCCGGGAACCGAACTGGGAAATGGCGGAAGGACTCTCAGAATGGAACAAAGGATCCTTGGAAAGGGTATACAAAGCATCCTCGAGGCTTCTTTGGGAATTAGGGAAAAAGAGAAAGTAGTGTCAGGGTAGGGGCCAACCTGTGCCTCACAACCACTATCTCATTCTGCATCCACCTGTTTTCCACCCTGTTAATTCTGGCTTCACATGCTCTCAGCCAGCCATCAGCAGCTTCCCAGGATGCCAGCTCAGAAAGATACAAGAAGCAGCACTCTTTCTTCTTCCTCTCTACCCATCTTAGTCGATCATTCTACTAATTCCTGCTAGCCAGCCATGCCCAAAAGAAAAGAAAATAGTGGTTGGTGTCCTCCTAGGGTCATCTGAGCCATAAAGCTGTAATGGGGCCTCTAGATAATTCACAAGATAGGAAGGCTGTATGGAGCAACAGCCAGCATGTTACTGTTGTGTGTATCTGTCACAGATTGTAGGTAGGGCAATAGTCTTATGGGGGACAGAGCAGAAAGGCTTTTGGGTTTGGGAAATGGACAAGAAGGAAGGGCCCTGTGGGTTTTAAACACCTCTCTCCTGATGATGTCCCAGCTGGTGGAGGCGTTAAGATTTTCTATAGCACTCATTACTGTAGCATGCATTAGTGGTTTTTAGGCCACAATTATTCAGGATGCAGTTTTGAAATATTTTTCTTTGGTGGCTTTTAATATAAGTAAAGTCGTTAAACTCCAACCCACATAAATTGGGCCAAATTAATCCAAGATGTAACTTGGTTGCACTCAGGGGCTGAGATGGCCCAGTGTGGAAGTTGAAATGATTTTCTTATTTAGTATAGCACAAGGTCCGGATCAAGGCACAGAATATTGTAATATGTGAGCCAAATCCTATAGTAAGTGTAGCTAATTTTATTGAACAAAACTTAGATTCATGTAAATATTCTGTCCACACACCTCTTCTTAAAGTGGCACCTTTATAGTTTTTTTTTATATTTAAAAATGGAAACTGATGTCCTCTAGCTCCTGGGAACTGAAGTTAGCATTGCATCTGGGAATGGGGCCACAGCCAGGAACGGGGGGCTGGACTTGGAGCCATGGGCCACAGCCAGTACAGGGCTGGGTGGTGCTTCCTCCCACATACTGTGGGAACAGGTCTGGGTCCCACTATGCCCCCCAAACATTCTTCCATGCCTCCCTCCAGGGGTGCACCCTACAGTTTATTGACCACTTTACTAGCTGACATTGAAAGAGTTAAATGTAGGCAACCCCCACACCCTGATTTTCATTACACTGCAACAGCGCTGATAACTGACATCTAAAATGTAACTGATTTTATTACAAACCAACATCTGGAAAGCATTTAAAACAATATTTACCCTTGGTAGAGTGAATTACAAAGGGCAAGACTTGATTTTAGATGATATACCGTATATATTTTCTTAGCACAGTTGCCACGGAAAGAAAAATCAAATGAAAACATGCAAGTCAAAGTGTTCTTTTGTCAGACTATTAGCATTGGTCATTTAAACTCTATCCCTCAAAACACTGAGCTGGATGAACAATGTGACACTTTCAAAAAGTGAAATAAAAACCTTGTGTAATTGCATATCCAACAGGCAGGAGAAATTCATATATAAATATATATGTTTTTCTGGTATAAATTGTTTTTAATGGCTGTTGACAGGAATAGAGTTTGATCCATAGTGTTACCCAAACAGCTCATGAAAACACTTAATATCAGAAGTAGACAAATAGGTGAGCCCTTCTAAATGCTTAGGATGAAACTCGCATCACTCAGAAAAGTAGTCCTCTTTTGGGCTCACTAGCATAAGTGAAGCACAAGTATAATGGCCCTTTGGTATTGTTAATAGAGTTTAGTAAATGTCCATGATTTCACACTTCAAAACTGATTAGTTGTGGTCTGCTCTCTCTGTACCTAATATCACTTCCCAAATCCCTGAGCGAGAATGTGTCTCCAGTTTAGGTTTCTAAACAACTACTAAATGCACCACATATGCTAACAGTGTTAAAGATGCACAGCTCCCCGGGGCAATGTATTTGCTATAGTGTAGCTTATATACAAGGGCTTAACCTGCAGGCCAACACCAATCTTACATGCAAATTCTGCTAATCATAATAAAAAGAATAAATGAAATCCTGCACAATTTCCAAATATTAAGTTCACAGTGCAAACACGTCTATATCGTGCATCTTGGTTTTGAGACAGTTAATAGGGTGGGGGATAGATTCTGGTCTTTGTATGCAAAGTTTTACACCTGTTATTCCCTCTGAGACACAGAGCCACAAGACTGAGGGCAGACTACTACTTTTTCTGGTATTTCTGTTAGCACATTCCTATTTAATATTTAAGAGCAAATTGGAAAGACTAAAACAAAAGAAAACCTGGCCCATGCAAGGACCCCAAGGCAGTTGCTGATTTGTATGGTACTATGCTCAGGCAGATTTGGAGGGCATTACTTACAATGGTAATGCATATTTGTGTAGTAACTTGACAATTTTTGCTGTGAAAGAATGTGTGTTTTCCTGGGGCCAAGCACATCACGTACACCTTAAAGCTTTCTTTACAGAAACTCAGCATATTTCCAACAATGGCTGGGGAATGGAAACTTTGCTGGGGGAGTGGATTTAATAGCTTCATGGATAGTCACTGCTTTGAAAATCCCCCTGTGGTGTAGTTTTCAGCCTGTAGTCTGCAGACCATAAGGGTTCCATGAAAGATTGTCATTACCATGGAACCGTGGTTTTCAACGTTGGGTCCACAGACCCCCTGGAGATCAGCAGCCTGTCTAAGATCTCTAGAGTCTGCATCTCCATCTCAAAACAAAAAAGGTATTTCCAAGCCTGACCACTCTGGTCCTCTGCTTGGACTCCAGTGCTCTGATGCACCTAGCCCCTCCCTCCTGAGAGTCCTGGGAACTTCTGAATTTTTTCCTGGGGCAATGTTTGAAAGAGGCCATGAGTTGCTAGCAGCTATAGTGAATGATGACAAGGAGCCACAGAGTACCAGGGGAACTTGTAAATTTACCCACAGGGATCAGCGCTCCTCTCTTTCTACCCAGGGTTCCTAGTGCTGAAAGCTGACGAGTGGCATGGGGGGGGGGAGAGAACGGGACGACGGGCAGATAAGTGTCCACAGCTCAGTGTTCTTTCTTGTGGAAGTGCAAAGAACAGTGTGGACACTCCTTTGCGTAAGGAGTGCAAGGTGAACATGCAATTGCACTATAAATAATGCATTTATTATATTTATTATAGTGCAAAGACTTATTGTGGAATAATTTTCTAGTGTAGACAGGACCTTAAAGAGGGTTGGGAGGCTTAATGTTTGCAAAGTACTTTGAGTTCTTTAACTGAAAGGTAGGGTAGGAATGACAGAATGTTAAGTTATGTGTGAGATATCCTTTGAAAGTGACCAAAGTAAAAGGATACTTATGAGGGACAAGAGCGAGCTTGAGAAAAGACTGCAGACCTGCCTATGTGTGAAAAGTATGTTTAGCCAAGAAAGCTTTCCATTAAACTAGTCTGGAGCTGGGTGTATGTGAGAAATACACCTGACAAATGAATTGCTGTGCTGCTGAAGGATAAGCCATAACAGTTAGTATATGGATGGATAGAAACAAGCAGGGAAAGGAAAGGGGTTGGTTGTAGTCCCACATAAAGCCTTGAGCAAACTGCCCACTACAAGAACTTCTTGAAAATAATCAGTGAAAAGTTTCTAAATTAAAGTATATTAGTAATTTAAATGTGTTTTAATTCAAATATCATTACTAGTTACAGAAAGTGGTAGGAATTACAGTAATGAAATGCTTGATACCCTATGGTTTATATTCCATAATATAAAATGTATATCACAGAGAAGTGTGGGTAGCTGTCAAGTGCTCAATACCCCCAAATCTGAGTGCAGGTTGATGAGAGAGCTGTGTTTGTTTAAAGTGTTTTCCTGGCTAGGGTTGCTTTCCATAGTCAAGGTCAATATGAGTTATTGGACACTTAAGCTCTTTTGTAAATTTGGTTCATATCATCTACATGGAATAGGTTTAACATTTCCATAAAGTGATTTCAACTGATCTTAACAGAATGCTTAACTTCCTAATATACATTCACATTTGTGAGCCACTACTGTTTTGAACAATTAAATTGAAACTACTAGAAAGCTCTTCTTAGAAATTGTTAAACTGTGCATTGACTAAGTGCAGTTCAACTGACACTAAATGACTGCTTAATGAATATTATGTAAATTATGCTTCTTCCCAGCACTCTTTTTACATTCCCACTTCCCTCCCCCAAAATAATAGCTTAATTAAGGGTTAATGTTCAGACTGTCAGTTCAATCAAAATAAAATGTCATCTGTCATTGTTTAAATCAAAGTCAATGACCTAACCTTTGCTAATGAAGCGCCTTACTTTTTGGAACATAATTTGGATTGAGTCTTTTTTTGCCTCCATAGTTTAGGGAAAAAACAAGTAGTAATTTCTGGGAAAAGTAACTTTTACATCAGTTGTAGAGATATGCAATTTGAAGTAAAGTAAAAAAAGAAACACTAGGTTCTGAATTATGTACTTAATCTATAGCTAACAACACCAGGAATCTGAGTTAGGGCTAACTCCCCTTTTAACTCCATGAATCAAGATTTTCTGAGTTCGCTCAGGAACGTATTTATACTATATGAATGGTACATAGATTTTGAACAAATGAAAACCGTAAAGGATAGAGTAGCTTCAGATGCATAATTTCTGAAATATCAGGGACAAGGTTTGAGGTTACACTGGAAATAACCAAAGCAAATTGCTTGTCTGATATGAGACGAAGTTTTTGGTCTCAGAGGGACTCAAATGTATTTTTTTTTTAAACTGTGTCCCTTTACAATTCAGATATAAGAAAAGCATTTTAACATCAGCTGGAGAGAAATAGAAACGCAAAACTCCATTCAAAGCAAATAAAAGGCTCAGCTATTTTGAAAAAGTTCCAGCTCACTCACCCAGCACATTGCTTATAAGAAATTGGTGTGGAGAATCCCATCCTGGAATGCTGGCTGGCACAGCAAACTACCTCCTCTTGAGCTTTTGCTTACAGTTCTCACAGCTAAGCTCACTAATCCTCTATTTCTATGAAATAGAAACCACCACACCTCCCCCACAAGAGAGCATGAAAGGGTGGAGCATTAAACTGACATTTTTTGAGCACATCTCACAAGAACAGATACTTCTTGTTCAACCAATGAAGAGTGTTATAGTATTACAAATAACAGCAATTATGTTTATACTACAGTCTCTCTCTGCTTGAATTTTGTTTGTAACGGGTAAGGCACAAAATGAGATAAATCCAGCTGAAGCATACTCAGCTAAACACAGATAATGAAAAAGCTGGGGTACTTAGAATTCTAAATTAAAAAACAATCAGATCTCGGTTCCCACTTGATGGCATATTACTAATGCCATTATTTTGAACTTTTGGTATGTGAGAGTTGCTACAGCAGCAGATCACTGGAGCCATTATGTTGATTGCAAATAAGAGATCAAAACACTCTCCAGGGTACTTTTTATATCAAGACCCAACCCAAATTCTCAGCTTATTTTTGTCCTAGCTGCATCAGCAGTTCAGATATACTTTTCTTTTATCATGTCTGGGAATAAGGGAAGATGTTTTTGTTTTGCTTAAATCAATAACTTTTTAGACTAAGTTAAGGTAATATCACAAAAAAAAAAAAAAAAATATGAAAGGGCATTTAACTCTTTCCAAGGAAGTGTGATGAAGAGCCCAGGGATGGATCAGGAGTAGAGAGAAAGATTAAGACTCAATTGGGGAGCTCTAGGGAGAGCTCTCCAAGACAACCACAATTTGTTACAGGATTTAGAAATACCTAAATTATCAAAATGTTTGTTCTATTGTGGTTAAATATCTGGCCACTTCTCTCACGATAGTTTCTCGCTGTAAAATGTTACTCTAAAACAACCTAGAATAGTTTCACTGCTTAGCCTGCCATATCACAATTGCATCATAACGTAATATAAAATTAGTTTTAAAATAAATCTAAATTGTTAAACTTGCACTTGTAGAAAACACTATTAGAATCCTTGATTGCTTTATGGTTCATTTAGTCACATTTAGAATTTTTCCTAATAA